>JBAIZL010000001.1:55856270-56116270 GCA_036971475.1 Prosapia bicincta | reverse complement strand
CCTGAGACTTTTCCACTAGAAGGATGCAAGGCTACGACATGTGAATACAGCTAAGTGGACGATTTAAGACTTTAGAGATTTATTGCAAAATTTAAAATGTTAGACAGTTTAACTCAAATTAATGAACTTTGAACGTTTCAACCTATATACATAAATGTAATTTACGCATCTTTTGGTGCACTTGTGTTCACCTTGAATTATAAAATTTGATTATGAAAAAAGCAAGTAAACTCGAGTACAGATTCATTTTCAGCCATTGATTGATTTATTGATAGATTGCTATACGTAAAAATTCATAAGTCAAATATTAAATGTTCAATAATCCATAACTGAAGCAATGTCTAGAAATTTGTATCATGATTATAATTTGTTATTTTTTTTTAAAATAAAATGAGTGTAATTTGCTTTAATTGAATTTAAAAGAGCAATTATTTAACCAGCACGCAATTCCATGCATTTCAACTTAATAAGCCTTAAAAATTAATTTAATGAGACTCTGCTAGTTTAAATAATTTAACTTTGTATTTTAAAGTATTTTAATGTAACGGAGTTCTACCTTCAAGTTTTGAAGAGCGTTACAGACAGACGATTATTATTATTACGCCTGAACTGTAAGCTAGAACTTAAAACTAAAACTAAAACTAAAACTTGAACTTAAAATTTAAACTAAACAATATTTTCTAGAAACGTTACAAATGCGCGACTCTGCTATAAGGCTAAAATTCTGCTAGAACTTTGTCGATATTAAATGAGCTTAATTTGAAATGTAAATTTGTGTGTTGGATAAAAGAAAGAAAATCAAAAAGGTAAAATTTTATTCAATAATCATTTACCAGTAGAAGTTATTCTAAAATATATAATTTGAACGTAAAAGAATGTGGCTTGTGGATTGTGTAAACAGTTTTGTAAAGATAGGGGAGAAACCAGTTATAACCTGTTTTTACTTGAATTGCAATGTGTAGAGTTTCAAGGTCAGATACTATTGTTGCTTAAAATATAAGTCATAACGTGCGTAGTAAAAGTTTAGATATTTTTTGTTGTAGAGTACAATGTTTACACAGGTGCAAGTCCAATGTTTGCGTAAAGCGTGTTTAAATGTTTCGAGTTTGCTTGACTTTTCTGTATGAAGAATAACTTTCCGTTTAGTTTTCTGAAATCAATTCTATTATACAAAATGGCTTTAAAAATAGACCTTTTGTCAAAAGAGGAATTAAAATGTAACAAAAAAAAGAAAATTATAATTGAAGTTGACAGTGATATGATTTTAAAAGTAATGTTTAATAAAAAATAAATTTATGAGTTAATTTTAAAGGTATTTAAATTTAAATGTATAAGTTGTGTAATAGTCATATAAAAATATTTCAAGCAAAATTTATCTTTTAAAATAGTTGAAAATTTTTAAAAATTTTAAATTTGGAAATATGCAAGCTTTATTTTAAAAAGAGGAATAAATTAACAAGGAAAATACGAATGTGCCTTTGTACAGAATTTACACTCCACGACAACACTCACATTGTATGTCAAAGTCCACGTTGGCATGCTTTATACATATTCTACATGAGATAGACTAGACAACAATCTCAAAACACACAATACTACACAGATTCAAAGACATGTGGGGAATCAACAGACTATACACTTGACAAAAATTGTGTATAAATGTGCAAGCATAGGTTCCGTTTAATTTCAATTCTTATTTGTAAATACAAAGAGCTTAGCAAAAAATTAATTCAATTTGTTTACAGAAATATTTGAAAGAAGTTTTAAGATGTAACAGAATACATATAGTCCTTTGTGTGTCAACATGCTAGCTATATGATTTTTAAATTAAAGTATGGGTTTTAATTTAAGAATAATGTAATTGGATTTTCAAAGTATGGGTTTTGAAATCCAAAAGAGGTATAAGATGTACGAAATATTGTAGAGATAACGAAAGGTTATGAGGCAATGGTACATGCTTAAAGTTGTAAATGGAGAGGAGAATATGTAGATAAATATCGTCGATAATGTTGAAATTTTTTGGCTTACAGGAAGTAAGCGGTATTCACAAATCCTAGAAATTGGATTGTGAAGAATATAGCTAGGGCATATGTAAGGTAATGTTAACAAACAAAGAGGAATTTTGAAACAGAGTAATTTTAAACGAGTTAATTTTTAACAAAGAGTAATTGGAATAAATAGTAATTCCAAAGAGTTAATTTAAATAAAGAGTGAATTTATTAAGGGTAAATAAGGTTATTTTGAAATTAGAAGAGATATATAATTGTGTGCTTATGAAATAAAAATGTTTACAAGAAGTTTGATTTTTGAAAGAAAATATTTTCAAGTATGCAATATTTTAAAATTTTATGTTGTAAAATAAATCAATTGAGAATTAATAAGACAAGTTTCTAAGAGTTAATTCAAAATAAGAAATATTTATTAAAGGACTTTTAAATCTAAATTAAATTTATTATAATATATGTATATCAAAGATAAATGGAAATAATAAGTGAATTGTAGGTTTACATGGAAATTTGAATTTTTGCAAAAAGGATTTTAAATCAAAAGCAGAGTAAATATTGTTTATGTTATGTTAATGTCCTATAAAAAAAAAATTTTCAAGTTAAACTAAGTTTGTTCTAATTATGGAAATGAAAGTAATAATAAAAGGGTTTATGATATGTTTCTTTTAAAGGAGAATGGTTTGGTTGCTGAATTAAGAGTCATTAATAAATTATTAAATTAGATAAAAACATTTAGTAAAAAAAAAATGAAATGACACAATTTTTTTCAAAAAGGGGGGAAAATATGTAACACACTTTAGATGGTGTTACATATTAAATTGGCAATTTCAGAAAACAAACGAGAATGTATTAAAAAAATTGTAACAATATACAACTATATAAAAAATTGTGATGTATAAGAAATATTTTAAATGAGATCTCTGGTTTATAGTGACATCTGTCGGAGAGTTTAAAAAACAAGTAAATTAAAGTACGTCGGCGCCCATGCGATGCGCGGTAGCGGGGAAGGTTGCTTCCAACGATAGTTTAAGGCCTCTTTTAGCCAAGATGTAAAGGGCAACGGACGTGTCCGAGAGCAAGGAAATTTTATTTATTTTTCAAAATTTAATGTAATCTTCTTTTTCTTAAACACGTTATAATCATGGTGTAGAAGACAGCGTACGTAACCAAGTACAAAGATGGGACGCTGAAGTTTACGATGATATTTCCTGAGACTTTTCCACTAGAAGGATGCAAGGCTACGACATGTGAATACAGCTAAGTGGACGATTTAAGACTTTAGAGATTTATTGCAAAATTTAAAATGTTAGACAGTTTAACTCAAATTAATGAACTTTGAACGTTTCAACCTATATACATAAATGTAATTTACGCATCTTTTGGTGCACTTGTGTTCACCTTGAATTATAAAATTTGATTATGAAAAAAGCAAGTAAACTCGAGTACAGATTCATTTTCAGCCATTGATTGATTTATTGATAGATTGCTATACGTAAAAATTCATAAGTCAAATATTAAATGTTCAATAATCCATAACTGAAGCAATGTCTAGAAATTTGTATCATGATTATAATTTGTTATTTTTTTTTTGTTAAATAAAATGAGTGTAATTTGCTTTAATTGAATTTAAAAGAGCAATTATTTAACCAGCACGCAATTCCATGCATTTCAACTTAATAAGCTTTAAAAATTAATTTAATGAGACTCTGCTAGTTTAAATAATTTAACTTTGTATTTTAAAGTATTTTAATGTAACGGAGTTCTACCTTCAAGTTTTGAAGAGCGTTACAGACAGACGATTATTATTATTACGCCTGAACTGTAAGCTAGAACTTAAAACTAAAACTAAAACTAAAACTTAAACTTAAAATTAAAACTAAATTAAATAATAATAATTAATTTACAGAAACATTACAACTTCAACTTAAATTATAAATTTTGCAATTCGTTAATTAGAGTAATAATAAAGTTAAAGTTTTTCCAGCCATAATGGAATATACCTTAAAAAAATGGAAATTATGATCTCAGCATCTTCCTAAGCTATTTATTAAACTAATGTATGAAGTGATACAATTAGATTAATAGTATTTCATTGTTCAATACATTAAATTATTATATGATTACAAATAATAAAATCATTTTGCTGCCAATATTTTGTTTTTAACTTCAACTCTCAGTGTAGTTCAAGGTTAACGTGTAGAATTAACGTCTTTCAAAGAATGAATGGGCAAAGAGTCTGGAAAAAGGAGTGATAACTTTTATCTCTCAGCTACGTCATAGCTCACTCGTTAAGGCTCATGTACTAAAAAACAGTGAGTGGGCAGTTACTAAAACTCCTTTCAGTGAGTGAGCGATCCTGAACCAATCTCAAAATCTTTACCTTCGACAAGACTGATACTTTGCCCTTTTCAAAATATTTTTCACATGAATAACTCACATTTTAATGAACTGCTTACATACTATATATCCACAGTGGATATGTAAAAATCCAACGGCTGATTTTTACATTGGATTTTTAAAAAAAACACCTCTTTTTTCTGACTGTCGTTAAAAATATCTCATACAATATGTAAACAACCACTGATTACAAATAGCCTATACACACATATGTACATAGTACATATATTTAATAGTGGTTAACAATTAAAATAAACTATGCCAATTTGTATCACACAACATTGAACTAGTGCAAACATGTCTGATGAGAAATGTTTGTTGGTTAGTAGGATATAGTTAACTAGTTAAATCACAATTATTATGAATTTTATAAAACCCTGAAAATAAACCAAAACGTGATCATTTTGAAATACGGTCAAATCTACTCTACTGTTAAGAGCATTATTAAGGATAGTAACAGAGTAAAATTAAATTACTCCTCAAATTCAGTAAAAAAAGATACTGTTTGCTAGTCACTTAGAAAAACAATATGAATTAGAGTACTATTTCATTTAAATCTCGTTACATTCACTTTAATTTTACAATGCTCTCTCTTCTTTTAGTTAATTACTTGAAACTTTTAAATAACAAATTTGTAATCAGGATGCTAAAATAATTAAAAAACTTTAATTTCTCTCATTAATAGAAAACATCATACTAGGCTATTAGATTGCACTATTATTGGAACCAAGCTGAACATTTTCTTAGCATAATTTCAATCGTATTGTTATGTTTAAATAGTATAAATAAAGGAAATCAGATGAACAATGAAATACTTATGATGATAGTTTGGGAATTGTGCCAACATTCTTTTACAATATAAGCTAATTATTAATTTATTTTATTCACTTAGTTACGTATTATTTAATTGTAGATGAATTGTTATTTCTAATATTTTTTGACTCTTTTAATGTATAGTTTTTCGAGACTTAAGTTTCACATTGACTCCAGTTTCTGAGTTAAGCAAGATTGTAAAACACATCTTCAGAGGGATTGATGAAGGAAGTATTTGGAAATTTCGTAACAGATGGGATAGAACTACCTTCATCTGCAACATTGCATATCTCTGACCTGCAACAAATTAACAAAACAAATTTGCTTTTATGTTACAGTTGTAACCTACACTATCCCAACATTTTAAAATAGTTTTAACACACTAAATGTTATTTCATCTTTATAAATTTTAATCAATCTGCATGTTTCTGATATCCTTAACTATAAACAAAGAGGTTATGCCCAAATAATAATATTTTTTTAAAGATTTAAAAACTAATGTCCTATGTGCTGTGGTAAATGAAATATGGATTCAATTTATAAGTAATATTTCCAATATATAATAAGATTTCATTCAATACTATATTAAAGCAGAAACACTTCGTACGTGAAAACAGAAACATAGACATTTGTACTCACACATATAAAATTAAGTGGTAAATTAATTACAATTGTTAAATTTCATACTTATTAATTTTAAAGTAGCATCTGATTCTAAATATTTAATTTAAGTTGTATATCCCATGTTATTCAACTCCTAGTATTAGCCACTTGATATTTTGATTCTGTCATATGTATAGGTATACATATTTATATTAATTGTAATTATTTAATAAATAGTAACTCAAATAAAATTTTTGTTTTTGTTGACCTAAGTAAGAAATTATTTGCAATGTTTTTCTCTCATATTACTCGTTTTTCTGTATTCAATAAGGGTCATTTAAATCTGTGAATGTTTATTCTGTAGGTATACTTACCCATTGTCTGTCTATGGTCACAAAATTTAATTTTACCGAAAAAACTGTTTAGTAGTCTCAGCTTCTTAAACAAAATTAAAAAATAACAAATAAAGAAATAGACGAGTATATTTTATACAGAAATAGTGATAAAAATATGTCAATATTTACAACTCAATTAAAATATGGTGTCCTTGTAAACTATTATAGTCAGGTAGCACATCTCACCTATACAGTTCCGGGGCCCAGCACTGAATGGTACGTAAGAAAATGGTTGGCTGCTGATGTGAGGGGAATCAAAGTGGTCAGGGTCAAACTTTAAAGGGTCTGGAAACACTTCTGAATTTAAGTGTGTGGCGTACAATAATGGCATGACAGTTGCTCCAGCAGGGACTATAATTCCATCTGAAAAACAAACATTTTGAAATATCACTTTAATAACTCAAATGTATAAATTATTCATCACATTTTTTTATCACAATTACTTTTAATACTGTATTAAATGCTTGTACTGATATTTCATAAAGTGTTTAAATCTCATAAAGTGTTTAAATCTCATACAGCTAAAATATATACATACTTGGCTATATACTTATATAGTAAAATATTTAACTATATTTATATTAACTATATTTAACTAAATATTTATTGTATTTACTTATAAAGTAAAAAGTAGCATTTACTTTGAATTAGATTGAATATAACTTTTGTAACATGCTAACCATTTCTGATTGCAATTCAGTATGTTACATGAATATTTGTTGTTTAGTAAATGTAAAATCGGCTTTGTTTAAAAATTTTGTTTTGTTTTTTGAAGATGTTCATTGACAAAGCTAGTAGAAAGGTCAGCCATGTTGTACACCAAAGCCAGGCCTTTCCTGAATGCACAATGGTAGGGATATTTGCGAATCAAGTGTTAAGTTTCTGTGGGAAATAGACTTATAGCCATTCTCTCGCGACTCACCTAAGAGAGAGGATCGAGATGGGCTTGCAATCGTCAAAATTTGTTTTAAACTTTTAAAAATGTAATTTTCTAAACTTATTTAAAACGGGAAATGATATTGGTGGCTTTGTTACGTTTAGTTTATTGTTTTCAAAATTTTAAAGTGAACTCGGGTTAGTTAGTAAATCTTCTAACAAAGCCACGTGAGTGTAAGTGATTGCCAAAGGTATGTTTTAGAATTATTTTTTAAAAATATGGTTTCAATCAAATCAATAAATATAAAATACCAGAATGCATCAAACTTACCTTTGTCTGGAAACATTTTTGAATGGTGTAAATTTACGTATTTTAATTTGTGAAGTAAAAACGAATAAAAAGCAAATTATAATTTAAATTGTAATATTTTGACTATTTAAAAAATTTTTCTAAATTAAATCTCTTTTGTAAACATAAACAAGTTTTTTAATGTAACCTGTCTCTATTAGAGCGATTAAACAGACAGACATTCTGCCTGAATTAATCATAAGATTACAATTGTTTAGACAAACAATTGACCCAGCGAGTCTCTGTAAGTATAAAGAATAAAGGTAGTGGATAAAGGTAATTCAAGTTTTTTAAAAAATAAGTTAAATCACACCACTACTCCATTTGCAAAATGCCGATGGGTTACACGTTTTCGCAAGATGTTGACTATTGTGAACTTGAACCAAAAGTTATGGTGGTTAACATTAAATTGGTGTTATGGTTAGTTTGAGGTCGGAAAATCTATATCTGGTTTAAGGTCATGCGATTATACCACTATTTGGCTCCTGTTCACAATATGAACATTACCTTAATGTGACTTACCAGTCTATGGATTCTAGTGGTGACATAAAGAACTAGAAATTGTGTGTCTGTAGTATTATACTTTTGTAGTTATTGGTGCTTAAACACAGAAACAGCGTTTATCAAGACTTAGCCTTATACCTCTCATCCAAGGGAGAAAGAGATTCCATTTTGACACTTCACTGTATATTATATAAACACTTCGATCTTTAAATAAATATGAAGATTGTAAATGTAACTAGAAAATCAAGTTGAAGATGTAATCAAATAATATTTAAAGTTCCATTTACAGTGCATAAATTTGACAGTAAATACTTCAAAATAAGAGGGCGAAATGAATAGTTGAATTATTTTACAACCTTAATAATGTGTCAAACACAAGACATTGGGTAAAATTGTCAGGTATGCATTGACGAGAGGGCTATGTATTTTCTGATGAGATTTTATTTTATATTACCAATTGGGAAGACTATAATCCAAACACAGTTAGGGATGTAAAACCAAGATCAAACGACAATAGTCTTCAATGCTAGGATCAACCATAAAAAATCTTGCCAATTCTTTAAATTGGCATGGCATGTAACATGGAGCTAAACACTGAATTCCCTTGTAATTAGACTTTACACAGGAGGTGCAACTCTGCCCTCTCCAGTGCCCCACAACCCCACAAGGTTTTAAGGCTGTCAAATAAAGAGGTAAGATTTTATCACAATTTTTTATGTTACTAGGGTATAAGAAAACAACAAAAAAAGTACAATATTTCCCTTTATGTTGAGATTTGTATTATTTATTATAGCTGTATCAGGTTCCCAAGGTGCTGTTGCTGATTTTTAATGTCATGAAGCTGGTCTTGTTGATGTAACAAGTCCTGTTGTAAAACAAAATTTTTGTACACAAGGACACAAAACCATATGTACTCGCGGACAGCTAATTTTTATTGTCCTTGAGTACAACATCTCCAATTATTATTTAACAATAATCATACATTTATTTATCATTATTTTTGTTCAATTATACAAATCATAAAATGCATCAACCAGATAGAATGGTGTTTGAACCGCTCAAAATTTTTTTCAAAGCAGAGGTCCTGGAAATGGGGCGACATACAGAGAGCCTAACAAAAATAACGATGTCAAGCCAGGCACAATTTATGATGTAGCGAGATTTGTAAGGAAAGCATTCACACCGAACAAAATACAAAGTGGGTTTAGGTTTCATGGCTTTACCCTTTAGATTGTAATATCCTCCAGGACCATGAAATTTTATCTTTCAACGTAACTGATAACCTTTTGGAAACTTATCTAAAGTATCATCTTCTGGTGAGCTAATTCAGCCTCAGACTCCTTCTAGCGTGCTGCCGCAACCAGAGGGTTCAGCTACTATGACCCACTCTGAACCTAGAACTCCTGGGAAAGAGAGTTGTCAAAATCCGAATTCAGTTTCAACAATCTCTCCAGAAATGGTGAGGTCATTTCCTAAAGCTGCGCGTCGAACACAACTTGCTGGCCGTGGGCGAAAAAAGAGTAAGCTAGGATTTTGATGGACAAGCCAGAAAAAATGCATTGCAAATAGTTTATGAGATTCAAGAAGGAAAGAAGAAGGAACAATTACCAAAGGTGAGCAAAAAAAAGCTAGAGTATCTCAACTACTTCTCGTGCAAAGACAACTAACCGGCTACTTTTCACCACGAGTTCTTCAGAGGAAGAAGAATTGGACTTCGATAATACCTCTTCGCCTTCATCCTTAGAAAATCTGTCTATTCAAGAAACTAAAGAATTGGAGAAAAACTTGAAAGTGAAGATATTTTTTTGGGTGATTTCATTTTTATGAAAGTAGCTGAGAAGAAAGTGGGCCAACATTTTGTGGCTCAGGTCACAGAGATCACACCTGCATCTCTTTACAATGTGAAGTACCTCAAAATGGTGTTGTCATAAACGTCCGAAATTGACTTTCATCAACGATGGTGAATATGAACTAGGAGTTGAAGGTATATTGTTGAAGTTACCTCCATCTGTTGTGGGGCATATAGCTGCTTTCATTTCAAGTAGACTTTTCTGGGATTTTGCAGGGATAATCTAGTCTGAGTTCGAGGTTTAGTCTGAGTTTTTCGTAATCTGTTCATTTTGTCGAAGTTTTCAATTTTCATTTAAATTTAACTAAATATTTTATAGAGTGCCATACTAGTCATTTATCTAGTTATTTTTTTCGTTTAAAAACATATTGGGCTATCTTAAAAGTATTGATTTTTTACAAGAGTTTACTGAAGTTAAAAATTATGAATAATTAAGATCTAACGTTAGAAAAAACCGCATTCGGTTTATTTCGAGGTTTAGTTTGTGTTGGATTTTTTATTGACTGATAATTAATTTGGTTGTTTGGATTATTTCAATAATTAATGTATTATAAAAAAGTATTGAATAAAATTTAGTTCCTCAGAGCATTTTTTTTAAATGTCCTTGGGTATAAAGGCCCCTGTCCGTGGGGTGAACAGGGTGTTGTACTCAAGGCGAAATTTGGCGTTTTGAAAAAAACAAATTTGGTTTTGAAGCTTTGAAATTTTAAACTGACAAATAATGTCAAATTAGATGATAAGTTTTAGGCACTGTCAGAAAATTTTCCCGAGCAATTCTTCTTTCATAGTGACCAGCAAAAATTAAAAAGTAAAGTTTGTCCGTGAGTACACAGCTTACCCTATGGCTTGGAAACAAACCACTCCTGATTATGATACTTAAATGTACTCACTACTTAGTTGAAGATCGTTTTCTAAAGTTCTCGTGACATAAACGACGGTTGGATACACTCGTAAAGATTCCTTAATGGTTTTCTCCAGATATTTCATCTCAGCGAGATCGGAGCTGGTCACTTGGATGTTAGGATCTTCTAAGTCTCCAAAAATAGCCCGTTGTTCCTCAATTAGTCTCTCCTAAAAAATAAAAATTCAGCAGTTATATATAGGAATAGCTTTAACTACTTAAATTAAAAGTCGTGCTGGTAAACTATAGCCTACCTTTATAATGACAGATAGGACTACATAAAATTGATCTGTGAACTAGACATAGCCAGTAATTGCTTTAATTGTCGAAAAGCGATGTCTGATTAAACCGTATATAAGTAATAATTGAGCTGGCTTGTGAGTTAAAATGATACATAAATAAATAAATGCACATGAACTCAAAACAATATACTTTAGTGCCATAAGCATTTCAATGACTTGTGTCATCATCATCAGTGACACTATTACAAATTTATAACCACAACAGGTTCAGTTATAAATTGATAGAAGTGTCACTAATGATGAATTAATTCATTGAAATACCCTGAAATATTGCTGGCTCGCCTTTCCTCCAAACGTTTTCGATCTGACCCATGAGTAAAAAAGGTTGGACACCCCTTATCTACGCCACGATTAGAAACTAAAGTTTTTCATGATCAATTAATTTTCTCCAATTAATCATACCAATTGGAATCACTAAAACTGAGTTTTTACTTCAAAATGTGCATGTATTCTTAATAGACTACACATTAATAATAATAAAGTGCGGGTAGTGTGAGGGAATTTTAACAATGTTGTTTAGTAACCATAGTCATGGTTCGTGCTCAAAGAACAAGTAAAGCTAAATAAGATATTTTGTATTTTCTAAAGTTATTGTGTTTATTGCCTTATACATAGGCAATAATAATATTTTTTTTTAGAATTATCACTTGAACATTACTTTAACTGGCTTTGTTTTAGCATTAACCGTTTCATCACTTACCGTTACCTAAGGCACTTGCAAATATTAAGAGTAAATATTTTATGTATATTATCAAAAACAAAACAACGACGTAACTTCGATTACCATAAGTTGAATCTTTCAAAATAATTAAGTTAAGACCAAACATATAGAATATTTATTCGTAACTGTCAAACTTCTGTTTTACTGTCTGTTTTAACAAATGAGCGAGCCTAAATTTTCACGAGGACGCAAAATGAAAATGTTTCGAATAAGAAAAATGTGGGTAATTTTATTCTACCTGAAGAAAATTGAAAGAAATAAACTGAAGCATATAAATTACGTTTAATAAGCCTAGTTTTAACATGAGCAAGAATGGTGGCTGGAACGGGAATACAGGCTATCTTAGGGTTCTTTTTTAAAGAGTTACCTTTGTACTTTGGCGCTACACCAACAGGAATATTCACACCCGTTCTACTTTTACACTCTACTGCCGATTTTGCAATAGTAATAGAATTTCGCAATAACATGCTTTTATAAATATAGAATAAAATCGCAATGTACAGACTGATTGTACAGCAAGTAAAGAAAGAGTGTAAAATTACAGTTACATTTGATATTACTTACATAACATATGTCACATCTAATAGAAGTTTTTTCCGATTCTTACCCGATATTTTACCCTTACAATTGAAAACAGGTAAGAAAGCGATCTTGCGCTGGGACCACCACTGGTTTGATAGGGGGATTCCTGTTGTTTGTGTGATTAAAAACTCTCACCGTGTATAAGGCCTATGCATAGGTAGCTTCTAGAGAATATTTATCATCTACATTTTCTATACTGTTAAGTTTGATGTTTTTAAAGTATCATTATTATTACTCAATTATTTACTCACTATATCTATGTGGTTTAACTTTGGTGAACTCAGTGCAAAGGTTTGGGAAACAGTAATCTAGACAATTAGGCTATGTGTATAAATAGGTAGACCATATTAAATTAATTTATTAAAATTTACAAATTAAATAAAAATTGAATCTCCTTTACCTGTACTTCAGGATTCTGCGACACACCATAACAGAAAAACGATATTGCAAGCTTGGTTGTATCATGTCCCTGAAACCAAACAACACTAAACAAAGTTTAAGGATATAATCATGTTATTTCACTAGCTTTTGTTTATTTTGGAAACAAATAAAAAAAACATTTCTAAGGTAAAATGTTTTTAAAAACTCGTTAAAATATTTTAAAATCAACTAAGTTGTATTACAATATATTTCCCATATTCAATAACATAAAAAAATCATGGATTAAAAAAGGTCCAATATGAAAAAAATATTTTCCAAGTCATCAAGGCTTATTCTAGTAAAAAAAGTTCGAAAAAAATGAAAATAATTATTAAAAAAATATATACGCAGCATTCTTGATAATCTCGACGGTTTTTTTTTGAGAATGTAAAATTACATAAGATACTGTACTACTTAATGGTACAGGACCTGTACAGTATTAACCTGTACAGGAACTCGCAGAGCAACTTTGTCAAAACTTTACAGTGATTAGCCTAAGCGAGTTAAAGATATTTCTAGAATCAACTAGAATATCGGTTATGGCAAGTGGACAAACCCCTGCACATTACTCGCCACATTGCTGGACGCCTCTTTGGTGCATGGTCACCATGTTGCTTCCACCACCAGCAGAACGGTACAGCCTTGGCTTATAGATTATCACATTATTGGAATAGATGAAAGGGTTTCCGGAAAAAGGAAATATAACCGAAGCAAAAACACGCTAAGTCGTGGGTGGAACGTGCTTTTTAACAATGTTTAGATACACTCTGAGAATTTCGAAGTAATTTTGCCAAAAACGACGATTTGAAGTAATTAGTGGACGGCGACTGCCCAAACGGCCATTTTCAAGAGACTGTCAGTAATTGAATTTTGTGGATCCCAATAACCGAAATACTCATACGCAAACAGTATACCCTCACTGGGCAAACACTAAACGATCTATTCTTGGCAGAATTGGTGGAAAGATTGTATCGATATTTGAATCATAGTCAGTAAATTATGTTCGGAGAAAAAAGTATCCAACTAACCAGTAATTATTTCATGGTCTTTATCAAGCTTTTAATTATTTTTCCTTAGCAATATAATATATATAAGTAGTTCGAAACAGAAGCAATGGAAATAAATTTTAAAACACGAATGTAAAAATTAAAAATATCAAAATCTGTGGCTGCTTTTGATAACCGACGAAGTTATTTTAAAATAAATCAATAATTTTCCATATTGTCTATCGCAGATGGATGCATGCTGTCAACGAAAGCTAAAATAACTTTTCTGTAAATTAGTCTTCAGACAACTAGACTAGCCCTCTGTATCACAATATGCGACTTCTTGAACCGTGCAAAACACTGTGGCTACAGCATCTATGTAAATTTGCGAGAATTTAAAAAATTCTTTTCTACTCAATTGAATACATAGATATTATTTATTACTAAGTTTTGAATTACGTTTCTTATCTATTGGTTTACTAAACATCTGTAAAGGTAGCAATAATAATATTTTTCCAAACGTTTGAATGGTAATTATCGGCTATCCAAACATCACAGAATACGCAAAATTTATATTTGGCGGAGTAAAATAAGAAACTTGATGCTGACATACAACAACATTTACAAAAAAAAATACCTTAAACACACACACAAACTTATAAATTCGAGATTTCATAACAAAACGTACGTTGACCGCCTGATAAGTAAAGTGGCTTAAATTGTAGTGCATGGTCCTTGGATTAACGGCACAAAGATGAGACCGTCTTCACTAACTTATCGCTTGCTTTGCTAAGCTCGCATCAGCAAACTTTATTTTTATAAAAAACAAAACAAATCTCTTTAAACCGGATAATTTGTAGCTATTTTATAATATAACTATAGGCCTATATATAGTAGCTATATTGTAATACAGCAACGTTTTAACGTATTGTAAAAACAATAGTGTGTTTCATAGAACGAACTTGATTTTATAAAATTCATGATTTTAAATGTTTTTTCTAAACTTTTAATTTCCTTCACCACAAAATTTTATTTCCTGTTCTGAAGGGTTTTTTACATCACTAGAATAAATTGTTTTACAATATCGATGAGATAACAGCTAACTCCCGTATTTAATATGTCTGTTATCTTCTTAACAGATCTAAAATGTAAGCTAATTGCTGTTGAAATTAATGTTTTTGATGAATTCATGAACAAACTGAGAACAATTTATTATGGTTGATTTCATGTTAAAACGACGCGCTGGGGAGAAAGTAAAAGAGTTTCATCTACAAATAACGCCATGAGACATTGAGCTTACCGCAAACATGAAAGTGTGTATTTCATCTCTTATGTCTTCGTCAGTGAACGTGACTTCTCCCGACTTCTTGTATTCCAGAAGTAGATCCATAAAGGAGCGAAGTTTCCTTTGTCCTGAAACACAAGTAGATGTAATAGTCTTTCATCCTACACATTGGATTTTGATAAACAAGGTTTTTTCTAACAGCTAAATCAGTAGGTAAAATGTTTGCTGTTCTTAAAATTATTTGAAACATATAATGTCATTGACTTCGAGACATGTATTCTAATAATTGTGGTATAAAAAGGAAAAGACTGCCACAAGTATGTGAAGAATGTTCGACATTTATCCCAATGGTATGAGACTTAGTAAAGTATCCCTTAAAACATGGGAGATCAAACATTATTCAAAAACAAGTTAAAAACTAAAGTTTGAAGTTGAGAATTTCTCAGCATGTGTTTTCAAGTTTTTCTCAATTAACTTCAATGAAGAATCAAATACTGTGGATTTATATTAAGCAGTAAATATCCGCAGGCCTTTATACATTAACTATAGCTAGTTAATTTATTCTGTTGAAGATTTACATACCTACATTTTCACCGTCATCTACGTCATGTTCAGTTGATTTTGAACTCAAAACCTTTTGTCTTTCTCGGATCACCTAAAAATACAAAGTATCAAACAATATATAAACTTGTAGAGCTATACGCTTATCTGGTTAACAGTCTGATGTGTGCTTAAATAAGAAAGAAAAGAATTTTATAACTGCAAAGAGAAACTGTAATTTTAGTGTCCCTACAAAGCGACGTTCCACAAGCCATTCTAGATTGTAATTCCAGTTTCTAATTAAACAATGGATTTGTGTAGTTCTGAAACCCTGTACGCGTACAGAATATTTAAATATTATGGTAAGGATTGGAAAAATCATTGCTTTGTTGGATTTTTAACTGCCTTTTAAGATTTTTAGAACCAAGAAAATTGACAAAAACTCTCTTTATCTGTGCCGGAATCAATTGAACTAAAACGTGTCGATTTTATACATGTCAATGGTTGACCTAGACCTATGGAGAACTTTCGTACAAAACACTTGAACAACTTTCATATTCTCTTACAACATTAGTTGCTGCTTTCCAACCGGAATATATTAACGTAACACTACTTGCCACTATTCCATACCGACTATAGCAATTCCAACTTAAGTGACCACATTTCCATTTGGACCAAATTAAGACCAAAATTAGTTGCCACTTTTGCAACTTGATTTCATTAACGCTAACACTACTTGCCACTTTTTCATACCGACTATACCAATTCCAACTTCAGTTACCACAATTCCATTTGGACCACATTAAGACCAAAATTAGTTGCCACTTTTCTACATTGATTACATTAACCCCAACACTACTAGCCACTTTTCTATACCGACTATAGCACTTCTAACTTTAGTTACCACAATTCCATTTGGACCACATTAAGACCAAAATTAGTTGTCACTTTTCCAAATTGATTAAATCAACGCCAACACTACTAGTCACTTTTCTATACCGACTATAGCCCTTCTAACTTCAGTTACCACAATTCCATTTGGACCACATTAAGACCAAAATTAGTTGCCACTTTTTCTACATTGATTACATTAACCCCAACACTACTAGCCACTTTTCTATACCGACTATAGCACTTCTAACTTCAGTTACCACAATTCCATTTGGACCACATTAAGACCAAAATTAGTTGCCACTTTTCCACATTGATTAAATCAACGCCAACACTACTAGCCACTTTTCTACATTGATTACATTAACCCCAATACTACTAGCCACTTTTCTATACCGACTATAGCACTTCCAACTTCAGTTACCACATTTCCATTTGTACCACATTAAGACCAAAATTAGTTGCCACTTTTCCACATTGATTAAATCAACGCCAACACTACTAGTCACTTTTCTATACCGACTATAGCACTTCTAACTTCAGTTACCACAATTCCATTTGGACCCCATTAAGACCAACATTAGTTACCCCTTTTCCACATGTATTACATTAACGGCAACATTAATCGCCACTTCTCCATACGGACTACAACGCCATGCGATAGTAATTTTTTCCATACATTGTTTACTCGTTTTTGTCTAGTGGAAGAAATTTCAAAATAGACCGAAATACATATAAAAGACAGAAGAGAGTGCCTCGCAAAATCATTTCAACTTGATAATTCGTTTTTTATAACTTTTTGTATAAAGAAATTAATTGTATCCTATTTAGCGTAGATATTGACAAATCTACACATCAGAATATTTCTTAATACTAGTTTATACACATTTTGAAAAAACGAAAAACAATTTTCAATAATTATTTTATTATGACTGCTAGAATGTAATTGCTAAACATCAAGGCAAATAAGTAAGAAGTTACTCATGGTACTCGAGACGTATTTGTGGACTAGATAGGTTCGAGCGCCGTCACTACAGCTAGCTTTTTGAGTACTAATTAGATCCCGAATGATTTATCCGACTAAACAAAAGTTTAAATCTAACAGTATAGTCCAATGTGAAAACAGTCTGGCCACTAAAGACGAGGTTTCCAATTAACAGGAACAAAAAAAGCAAACATATTTACATTTGGACTCAAACAGCTGTATTTAAGAGACAACTCAGGCTGCATACTTGTATAAAGGTACGGAACGGATCACTATAAGGCGTAAATAAATAATTTAAAACCATTAAACTAGTTGGTTCTTAATAAGTAGACGGTAATAAAATAAGGAAGGAACTCATTTTACTATAATTCTACTATAACTTAATAGGACTATATTTATAGTTATAATATAACTAATATAATAGTAATAGTATAGTGTAATATAATACTAGTAATATAATAATATATTACAATGAAAATATTGGGAGTAACCCCAATACCACAAATTAAAAATCAAAAATATCAAATAAAACAAGTTACTTAAGAATCAATCCTTATGTATTATAACTTAACTTTTGTTATAATTAAATTTATATTTTAATGTTATTTATTTACCTTACCTTTTTAATGTCACACCTTCAGGTTTATAAAGAATTAACAATCTGATAAATTTCAAACATCACTTGCATTTATTCTCTTCAATTAACTCTACACATTATTCCAAATTTATATTAATATTTTGCAGTGACAGGATTGATATCTTAACTAATATTACAATGATAAAAGGTGGACTTCTGAGGCTTTAGATTTCTAATAAAATAACATAACAAAAAAACAGTATTAAAATTTTATTCTTGCTCTCAGGTCGCTATTATGGGAACTTTGCTTTTTAAATTAGAAATGGTGAAACTAGAAAAATGTTTATAAATTTTAATGAAATTAAAATTTGTTCTGAACTAAAATATAGATGTCTGTTGACTACACTTATATTCAAATAATACTTATTGTTCTGAAGAGTCCCTGGAATCCTGGCCTTGGTTATTACCTTCTGCACTTACACTTGACACACACAAAAAAACTTACTTTATATTTCTAAAAAAAAACTTTTACGTTGCACTTTTCTAAATTTTACTTATAAAAAAAACTCTTTACTTAATTTAACAAAATTCTCGCTTTACAACACTTCCATCCTTGTCCCCACCAACCTGTCTTCCTCTGAGACTCTCCTCAAACTTCCTTCTAAAACTCCCGATCATTTAGTTTTTATTAAAATCACATCTCTCCCACTACCAATGTTCTTTGTAAATTCCCACAGTTCGTCTAATCTAACGGTACACGGTTATTTTCCCAGGCTATATCGACCGCTGGATTTCCCTGTCTTAACACTTCTCTATTGTCTATTGTTGCCGCACGCAGCTTATAGTTTTCCCGGAAAAGGGTAATGACATGGAACCTGCTTTGTCGGCACTATTTGTGTCTTTCCTGGCTTAATCCTACAGAAAATTATTTTAGCGACTAACTGAAATTTTTCTAAAGCCTCATACTTTATGTTATAGTATTTTTCGATGACCATTTCACCCTCACAGGGTCTTATTGCAAAATTACAACCCAGCAAACAAAAAGTTACAATCTAGAGTGATACAAACAAATTATAACTTCTTGTTTGCTAGATTGTAATTTTGTAATAAGACCCTCTGATGATGATGAAGACATGGTCATCGAAATGTACATAAGGGTTTAATCTCAAGTAACTTGTTTTATTTGTTATTTTTGGTTATTTGTGTGGTATTGGGGTTCTTTCCAATATTTTCATTATAACATATCGTACTACCATACTCTTGATATTGTATAATAATAATGTAGTAATGGTATTTATCCGTATTATAATAGTATAATATAATATTATATACTAGTAATTAATATATAACAAGTATATTAAATATAATTCTAATATTACCTATTAATAACATAACTTAGTACTTTTAACTTATTAGAATAATTTATACAATTTTTGCTACTACTTTCTACTTACGCTGTCCACCACACTGTTCATGTAAATGGTCAACTCTCTGATCTTCCTTGCTGTTGAAGTCAAATTGTAGATCCATTCGAAATACAATAGGAAGCTACTTGCTCTGTGTGTCGTTAGATCAGCCAATCTAAACAGTTTAAACATTTATTTCAGAGCTCTGTAAGGTTATATTTTTTATAAAATTATAAGTGCAAATTATGCCCATTATTAGTGCATGCCCATTATAATTAATATTATAAATGCTTATTTTGGGCTTGTTTACCATAATATTTGGTTAGTAAGACTCTTATATTATTACATAAATACTAATAAATTAACAATATTTTATTTTAGCAAAAGAGTTTCCACTTTCTAAAACCATAAGGAAAATCTTTTATTTACCAATACTTGCTGTTTCCTTACAGTTTACTTACAGTAAATAACTGGACCTGAAGAATAATTAAAAAATACTTTAACAAAAGCCTACTTTCATGTGGATACCTACTTCAAGCAAAATATTCAGAATTTAACACTTATGTAAATTTGTTAGTAAACTTTCTTCAAACAGTTTAGTATCCACACTTATCTTTAACAGATTTGCATAAACTTACTATTTATTAGGAATATACTGTGGTTGAATCTAATAATAAATACACAAAAATCTCTTAACCACAAACTTTCTTTATTGTACCCTTAAGTACATTTCAGTTACCACAGTAACCATCCTCAGAGGGATAACATACAACGTCTTCTCAAAGACTCAGTCTTTGTATGTAAACGTACTGAAATGTACATAAGGGTAAAATAAAAAAAGTTTGTGGTTAAGAGGTTTTTGTGTATTTATTATTGCATAAGCTTAGTTTATTGTTTGCCGCAAAAAATAATTCGTGTTCAGCATGGTCAAATTAAACAACGAAAACAAATTTCTCCGATTAGAGCGGTAGTCGCTGATCTTAATATTTACCATTTTTTATAACATACAATTGGAGGTGCTAGAATCATAGTGGTGTAAGTCAATTTTTTCTAATTTGCACTTAGGGCCAGATTCCTCTCACAAAACAACAAATCTATTCAGTGAAATATTGTAGTAAGTCATATTTCAAATTTTAAACGTTAGGTAACTGCATTTCTTCAGAGGTAATATGAAAACCTTTAGAAACATAGTGGTGTATGTCTGACTTACACCACTTTGAATCTAAACAGCTGTTGTATTTTTGTAGAAAGTAAATTGCTGTACTTTTGTAAACAGCTGCTCTTTTGCAGTTTCATGTGATTGTCTTATTGCATTTCCATAATGACTAGACTCAGTGACAAAGAGATTGATCGTATTTTTAATAGTGATAGTACAGATTCTGATGATGATTTTATTCTTAAAGAAGAAAACAGTTCAGGTAAGAACTGTAAGAACGCTATTGTATCTATCAAAAAGTTTTGACCTTACGGTATGCTACATCCTGACATTTTTGAAAGATTTCTTTGTATTGTAAGCCTAGAATAGAAAGAACTGAAAAAGTTGAGATTTACATCCAGGCCATTCTTTTACAGAGAGTAGCTCAGAGAATGGAATGAATGTGAATGATGTTGAGGAAGAACCGAGAGTAGAGCATGACCCACATTAGCGTCCAATTACAAGTAAAAGGAAAAAGAATCACGACGAGCTCTAGCGAAAAATCGGCGTAACTTTGGAAAGACTTACGTTAATGTAAAAGGAAAAATTTGACAAGGTAAATCGTTTAGAAATTTTGATTGTAATTGAAAATGTGTACAAAGTTGATGACAAAAGAAAATAGAAAAGATACGTTCGATAAATTTTATGAGTCTGCATACTTTGGAAAGCAAAATGCATACATTTGTGGCCTAGTTCATCAAACCCGGTAAGAGCAAATTCCCTAGGAATGGTTCAAGAGAAGGAAAAGGGACCACAAACAATTATCATTTATGAAAAATAGACTGTACTCTCAAAGTTTGCAAAAAATTCTATTTAGATACTTTTCAAATCTGTGACGGGAGACTTACAAGGGCTCAAAAAAAAATTAAGTCTGGTCTCTTTCCCGATGGCGATTTGAGAGGTAAATATGAATCTAGTATTAAAATTCCAAATTCCCCAAAACAGATTGTAATAGATCACATTAATACGTTCCCAAAATTTCGAGCCATTACACAAGACGAGATAACTCTCACAGACAATATTTAATCCAGAGCTTAATGTTAGTGAGATATACAAAGGTTATGTTGAATGGTGTAAAAAAACCAAAGGAAACCTGAGACACGGTTAAACCTCACGCTCTGGTAAATAAGTAAGTAAGTAAGTAATAATTTATTTGACATACTGTAGTTTAAAAATATATGAAGTAACGTCTGATAAAAAATTCAATGTTGAAGGTCAAATAAACATCTGAATAGCCTAAACATTACAAAGATTGTTTTTTTCATTTCTCGAGAATATTTTCGTGAGAAGTAGTTTAAGGAATGATAATTCTCCTTCGAGTGTTTGAAGTAAAGGATAAAACTGATATTAGCCAAATTTTGATGGGACTTAATTTTTTCCAAAAAATTGATAATATTTGGAATTTTAAAGTTTATGATAAACTTAATAATTAAATTTGCTTGAGTAATTTTGACAATATTGTAGGGAAACCTTAAAATAAAAAAAAGTGTCACACCTAAATTACAACTTGAAAAAAATTCTGAAATAGAATACTCACTTCTATGGTTTTTCAATGAAAGAAACAGAAGTGTGACTTACTGTTCTGTAGATTCTATAAATTTGCAGTGTTCCTCGAGCTGACTGTTCATTTGTACGCCCATAGCAGTCTCTGTGGATCAGAGAAACCAAAACATTAATGGAATACTATCTAAAATCTCTTTTGTCTATAGTTAGTACATAATACCATTTTCGTTGTAGCTATAGAGATATAGGAATTTCAACACAGGAATTAATTTAGTCGATTTGACGGTCTCTTTTAACAAGATCGAAAAGTGAGTTTTATTTAAAAAAGTAACAAAGTTATATTCAGGAAAAACGTTTATCGAAAGTTAATCGACATAACCAAAAATTTGCAATACAGCTAGTCTTTTGCCATAATAAATTTTACACAAAAGTATTTGAAGTAAAATTAAATTTCAAATACTCGTATATGGTGGCCTACGTTATGACTTAAATTTAACTTATCTACGATCGGGCCAAAATCCTATTGAGTCTGAAAGATTAAAACATTATATTTCGCGTATGACGTGGATTATAATTTGGCAAAAACGTTTTTAAGCTAGCCCTTCTTTTAATCCTAGAGAATGGGGCATATCCCATGCATACAAAAGTAGATTCTTAAGTCGATATCAACATAATCAAAAGTTTGCCTCTGTGACTTATGAATTGTCATGGCAAATGCTGGTCTAACTGGAAATTGATATATTTGCCTTGTATATCCAAGTTGTCTCCATACACAATTTTAGAAAATGTGATGAGAACGATTTTTCAAAAACATTTTACCTAGCCCGTTGGATTTCTGAGATTAATAACCCCTAATATACCAATTTTTGTAATAATTGATACAGCAGTTTTCAATGGTAAAAAATTTTTGAAAAATTGATGTCAAGATTTTTTAGAAAGTTTTGACTTAGCCCATTAGATTGCTGAGGTTAAAAATCCCATATAGAATATAACTGTTTTAGTGAAAATCCCTACAGTAGTTTTCGAGAAAAAATCTACAAATGTATATTTGTATATATGTGTATATATATATATATATATATATATATATATATATATATATATATATACTCGTATACACAATTTTTTTTTAAATTTGAAGATGACAAATTTTCAGAAAATATTCACTTAGTTCATTGGATTGCTGAGGTTAAAAGCATCTATATACTAATTTTGGTGAAAATCCTTAGAGTCGTTTTCGAGAAAAATGTAAAATATATACATACAATTTTAGAAAACGTGATGAGAACGATTTTTCAAAAACATTTTACCTAGCCCGTTGGATTTCTGAGATTAATAACCCCTAATATACCAATTTTTGTAAAAACTGCTACAGCAGTTTTCATTGGTAAAAATTTTTTGAAAGTTTGATGACAGATTTTTTAGAAAGTTTTGACTTAGCCCATTGGATTGCTGAGGTTAAAAATCCCATATAGAATATAACGGTTTAGTGAAAAATCCCTACAGTAGTTTTGGAGAAAATAAATCTCCAAATATATTTGTATATATATATATATATACGTATATTAAAACAACATAGGATATTCAAATACAAGAATATTTATTAATTTATATCCAAAGCTTTTCGTCGGTAAACAGTACCAACATCATCAGGTACTGATGTACTGAGAATAAATATTCTTGTATTTGAATGACCTATGTTGTTTTAAATTATTAAACAAGAAAACGTATTTTATATATACAGTATATATATATATATATATATATATATATATATACACATTCGTATACACAATTTTTTTAAAACTTGATTATGACCAATTTTCAGAAAATATTCACTTAGTTCATTGGATTGCTGAGGTTAAAAGCCACTATATACCAATTTTGGTGAAAATCCTTATAGTCGTTTACGAGAAAAAGTTATACACACACACATACTCGCACACACACACACACACACACACACACACACATGTATATATATATATATACGATTTTAAACTCGTACAATTTTCAAAAACTTGATGGTGACGAATTTTCACAGAAAATTTCACTTAGTCCATTGCATTGCTTAAAAACCTCCTATTAACCAATTTTGGTGAAAATTAGAGTAGATTCCGAGAAATTATTTACAAATATACATATACATATACACATACACATATTTACATACATACAATTACTTATCGTTTAAGAATATTAGATATCATAGCTTCATCTGGCGTCTAAAATAATTGTTATTAATCTACTGCCAGTGACATTGCTAGTAAATGTGCTTCTGTCTATTGCTATAATGTCGTTTAAATGTTTAAGTATTTTTGCTTGCAGTTTTTGTGTTGTACATCTTGAGGTTTTTATAGAAATTATACTTGTTTGTATTAACTTGGCAAAAAAACACTATTTACTGATTTATTCAGCAGACGCGTCAGTGCATTAATCAATGCTGTGAATTACTGACAAGACTGTTGCTCCGGTGTGTTGTGTTGTGAGTCTGTGGTATATTTCTGTTCTGTGGTGTGTTATAATTAACAACTACCCTATGAACAATAACACACCACAGAAATATACCACACACTCATACCAACACAACGCACCTCAGCAACAGTCTTGTCAGTAATTCACAGGGCTAACCTAGCGCGAAACGCGTCTTCTGAATAAATCAGTAAATAGTGTTTTTTTTGCCAAGTTAATACAAACAAGTTTAATAAGTATTTTTTTTTTAGCGAGGAAAGTTAAAACCACTTGACTATTTACACCTTCTTATCTGTTCTTGGAAAATAAGTAAGCACGTAACCTATTTAGCCTATAATTAAAAGCAGATCTAAATATTTGTAATAAGACATGCCTAAATTCTGTGACAGGTCTCGTTTAATTGTCTAAACGTAGGCTTAAATGATTACTGTTTTAAAATTGCCTATTCGATTAATCTACGTATAAATATATTTATTATTATTAAATTTGAAATTATTGGGTGCTAATTTTGTCATTACTAACTAAATTTGTTGATTACTAGATTATAGGTATTGTTGACTGCAAACAATAAGTTTGTGTTAAGTTTGCTATTGTTGACTTTTAACAGATTTTATGACTAGTAATTTACTTACTGATTGAATGATGTTTATGATTAACAAATTGGATTTATTTAATTGATTAAACTAAATAGTTTGATTTAATTTCATAAATAGTCTAATATAAATTGCCATACAGATTAGTTATTATGGTGCTTATAGAGTCTCTTTTTCAGGGTTATTATTACCAAAATCACAATGTGAAAAGTTACCAAGTAAATATTGGAGTGAATCCAAAGTATTTACAGAAATACCTTATGATATTTCCTATGATCTATTTGCAAGATCTACTATTTCCTTAAAAAACATGGTAAGTATTATATGGTTAATTATTATTTCAATTAATTATTCATCATTAACATGTGAATATAGGTTTGTACATTACGTAACGCAGTAAATGTTTGATTTATATTTTAGTGTGGAGGAGATAAACCTATCAACTTGTTTACTCTACGAAACAGACAAAATGTTTGTTTTCTTTGTACAGTATAGAAGGTTTATCTATCATCACGTGATATCAGCTAACTTCTTATTTAACAATAGTCTGGTGTTTTCCTTTTAATTAACAAAGTAACATACTATAATTAGAGAGTCAATATTAATCTTTTTGGAAATGTCTGGCGTTTACAACAGCAATTAGCAATCGAGTGTGATTTGTCTGATATTGAAAATTCTCTCCAACCTTAGAGTACACGCTAGGTGTATCTCGTTTTCCTCAGCACAGATATTTCATACACACACATAGACTCTTACTATATCTTGAGTATATACATACCTATTTATATGCACAGTTTATTAAAGTAACCCTAATGCCTTTGATTATTGGCATTTATGTTAAGCTTTGGTCCGGAATTAGGTGTCTTAAGACCGACAAGATTTTAAAAACGTTAAGAAATTCTTTACCTTATCAAAATTTCGCAGTTATACTTTTTAAGAGGAAAACAAGCTATTATTGAGATGGGATCGCCACAACATCACACAAATATAGGGTAGTGCTTCTCTTTTATGATTACCTTTAATCTACATTATATGCCGCGCTCATACTTTTTTAATTAGTAGTAATATAGTTTTCATATAAATAGTATTTTTACACACACACACACACACACACACTCACACACACACACACACACACACACACACACACACACACACACACACACACACACACACACACACACACACACACACACACACACACACACACACACACACACACACACACACACACACACACACACACACACACACACACACACACACACACACACACACACACACACACACACACACACACTGAGAAGGCAAAACCCGTCTCAAGGGAAAAGATTGAGGCTAGCCCAAAATCTTTTCAAACATTGTTATAAGAAAAAAGTAATAAATTGTTAAGTAGATTAATTAACAAAAGTAGCGAATGTAAGTATAAAATTTTAGAAAATGAACCACCGAAGCTAAATATAAAATTAGATAAAAGATAATTGTGTTAAAAGCAAAATTAATGAAAAGAATATAATTAAAATTATGTACTAATAGAATAAAAGGAGGAATGGTTGCGTAATTGCCCCAAAAACGATAAACTGTCGAGGGAAGGAGAAATATGTCTAAAGTAGCAACTCACAAACGGAAAGGGTTAGAAATGTCAATCAAGTTTGTAGCATCATCTCAAATCATGAAAACGGACCATGGCTTAAGGAATTATGAAAATTCGCACCGCAAGGAACACTTACGAGGCCTAACTAAAATCGAACCAAAACAAAAAGAGAAAGTTTAATAGACAACCACCCTTGCAGGTCTGAACTGGGTTGTCTAATGTAAGTAAACGGGTTGTAGAAGGGGTGGGGGAACCGCCTGACGAGAGAGCAGGGGACGCATTCAAGATTTAGTGGAGAACGGACGTATTTTTAGCAAGCAAGGACATCCAGAGGCGTTTCCAGGATGATGTTCCGTGGCTAAAGACAACAACTAGCCACAGATGGACGTGAAGATGGTCTGCTTTACTAGCTTTCGCGAGAACGACCTTTTTATTATTTTTGTAAAATGTAAATTAAAGTAGAAAAGTATTAAAGACGGCCCTTAAACCGATTTAGTGCGTTTGCTGCTGACCCAAAGACTCCAGGACAACATCCGAGGGACAAGAGGAACAATCACAGTGAAAGTTTTGGGGCAAGTCTGAATTTTAATAGAATAAACCAATTTTTAAAAATTTATAAATTTTCTAAAGAAAAATTACCAGATTTTGAATTAATAGTAAAATCATCAATTAATAAAAAAAGTAAATTAAAATTAAGAGAATATATAAGCAATTGACTTATTTTCAAAAAGCTTCATAAAAGGGGGTTATAAAATAAAATATTGTTCCAGTAATTAATAGACTATCAAATATGAAAAGCAAATTATTAAAGTTACATTTATTTAACGAAAAAATTAGTCTATCCATTTGATATTCAAAATAAGAAATAAAGTAATGTATTTAAAAGTTAATGTCATAAGTATCAAGAGAATCTTGAAACAAAGGAATATAAAGTGCTTTACTTTATAATCACAATTTAAAATGTGCTATGTCCATATATCCGATATGAAGAAAACAGGATTAGATAATTGATTAAAAATAAATCAAGGGAAATACTTACTAAAGTCCAGCAGAATTATATGTGGGAGCACATAAATAATTAAAACACAGTATTACTAAGAAGTAATTTCACCTGTTGCTTTCATGAAAGGGTTATATGGACATGCAATAAAACAATTTAATATAAATTATTTTCTTGTCTAATTGAATATTTGAGTAAATTTAAGTGTGTAATTTGAACTTTAAGATTTGACCTGTTCAGGGATAGACTATGATCGTTAAAGATGTTGAACAATAATATAAGCAAAATTTTGACAAATTTTAAGAAAATGTAGAAATAAATTCAAAAATCAGTTAATATGGATTTAATGTAAAAATAATTGCTTATTAAAAAAGAAATGTAAAATGAGTTAAATTTCCAGAAAAAGTAAACATCATGTAATGAAATCGATTTTAAATAATATTTCAAATTTAGAGAATTAAACAATTTATAACAAACAGTGATTGAACTTATTAAAACCATCCTGTGGTGAAATTAATTAATTAAAATCCATATAATTTTCCCAATCATTAAAAAGAGTAGAGATTAAATAAATAACATAGAATTAAGAAAAAAGTTCGTTACAAATAATTTTAACCAAGGTATAAGAAATAGATTAACTCTTAAGTAAGGTAAAAACCTTGTGGTTGGTTTTTCAAAACAAAGCCCGGGAATTTATTCACTGGCAGATCGAGCTCGACATATCACAGGTACCAGGAAATGGTAAGTCGGGTGAGATCATATTTTGACTGCGGTCGGACTGGAGGGTGACGGCTCCCGCCGAGGAATTAGAAGTTCGGGAAGGCCGCGGCAACACACACACATACACACACACACACATACACAAAAATACACATACAACCTCCCGCGTTTGCGCACACATACATAATTGGTTATATTTCATATTATTATAATATAATTTATATTATATACAGTAGAATGTACAGTATAACATTAAGGTTAAAAATGAAATGCAAGGAACAATTTCTGAAAGTGAGGAAAGCTTATTTTGATGAAACAACAAATACCTCATGACAATAAAAGTAATAAAATAAAATTTTATTGATTTAAAGAGTTATCAAGGTAACTTGATCTATCTGAAGTGGTTTAGGAGGATAAGCAAAATGTGGGAACCTGTTTATTATTTTATTGTTAATATATGCATGTCGGGTTAAGTAAAAAATAATAAATTAATTATATATATATATATATATATATATATAATTTAAGCTTAATTTTTTATATAAAACAAGCCCCTAGCTATTGTATACGGAAACATATTTAATATAGATAGATAAGTGAGAGATATCAGTTAGAATTCTGTATAGCATACAAAATATAAGACTAAATATAAGATAATATGGTTTGTCAGAATCTATGAACCATGGCCAACAAAGAACGTGGTCAAGGGCATCTTTTATATCTCGTTTAAGGTATTTTTTAATATTGTTGTAAAACAATGGTTCAAGTTATAGTAAGAGAGCTAGCTAGATACATACTACAAGGAAGCAGGTCTTCAAATAAATGTTTCTAAATCCACTATTTACTCATAGTAGAAATCAGGTAGAACTTTAAAGTACAACTAAAAGAAAAATGAACTGTGAGCCAGAGGCGGTTTATGATCCCCTTTCAAGAAGCATGGGCCGGATCGTGAGCCAGCCGCAGCCACATTGTGGGGGGTTGGAGTAGATATGGGGAGTGGGTTACGAGAGATGAAGAGAAAGCTTTGCTGAGGGAATTATTTATTCCCCTTAATTGTTTTTGAAAATCGAATTTAGCCATAAACTTAAATAACAAAAAAAAAATAATAAAAAAAAAAATAAAAATCAGCCCATAGACGTAAAATGGTTATCTCAATGTGAAACCTTGCGGAAAAATATGTGTATACTTTCATAGTCTCCTAAGAACCTCTTTAAAAGTAAATACACTGTATGCCCGTTGTTAAAATAGGAATGTCATGTGTTAATTTATATAAATGAGGTATTTGCATGTAATATTTCAAAAATTATTTTACAGTATTCTCATTTTTTGAGGTTTACCATAGACAGTGGCAAACATATGTTTTTATGACTCTTGGTACAGCGATCAGGTTTTAAAGAGCTGGTGGTCAATTAAAGAGCATGATCAACACTGATTTCATACATTACCTACAAAATTGATAAATTTAATATATTTCTTAAAATTAAACCTTTTGCTTCTGCGAAGGTACTTTCCTTTTTATAGTAATCCTTTTATTTGAATTTTTTACCATTAATTAAAAGTTTTCTCTGCATACATCGTTATTACTGGTGTCAATAATGTTAAATGTTTGTCTTCTTTGATAAATGTAAATATGTGTTCCATATTAGGCGTATGTTTGGCGTCGTTCTAGTTTTAGTATCTTTTTGCTTAAATTTCAAAACAGTTAATTATTCTATAGATAACTTTGAAATTTTGATTATTTGATTTTGTACGTATATAATTACAATATATATTTATTTTATTTATTCTACAAAGAAGAATATATATATAAATTTGTTTCAATTCCTTGCTTCTTTGTTTGCAAATATTTTAGAACTGGTAAAACAAGAGTCAGTTAACTACATTATTATATTATTATGAAAGGCTTTATTTTTACTTTTTTTGGTAAATTATAATGAAAGATCTTATACTACACAATTTTACTTGTACATAGACTACTATGTTTGCACAACGTATGGTTTATAACAATGTAATGAACAAGTTCAATCAAATTAACAACTTGTTCCCTGAAATCCTATTTAAATGTTTACATTGTAATGTTTATTACAGCGTTAACTCTACATAGAAATACATTTTGTTAAAAATCTTGCAGATAAATAATTTCTTCTAGTTAAAAACTTCAGGAATAATTTGTTTAATTAATGTATAATTTTGCGTAAGAGAATTTGATAATAACAAAATTAAAGACTACATTTATTTTTGATGATTTAACAATGAAATTCCTCAACTCTTAGAAACAATGGGTTTTCTTTGTAGTTATTTATAACGTTTTTATACTCACCTCTCTACTTTATTTCTCCATTAAAGAATTTATAAACAATGGATTTAATTTTGTCTCCTATCAGTATAATTGGTGAGTCTTTTATTTGACAATTATGATAGACAGTTTTATGAATAATAATTCAATTAGGTCTACACTTTTTCAACATGGAATAAAAAGGTTTTACAACTGTTTGAGCCACTATGACATTTCTTAATAAATGAGGCAAAGTAGTATCAAAGTCCGGCCCGTCGAACGAGTTAGAAAGGTGAGTTGGTTTTAAAAAATCTCTTATACTCTAGGTCTACCCGCTGGAATGGAAAGCCTCCTCCGTCCCTTTATGTCACTCCCTCCGTTTTCCGATGTTGAGAGAGAGAGAGAGAGAGAGAGAGAGAGAGAGAGAGAGAGAGAGAGAGAGAGAGATGGTGCTGACTGGCACTTAGCACACAGATAGAGAAACTACCTGGTTTCAAAGGGGTGACTGGCTCATAGTACTCACCCCAACTGAAAGGAGTTGAATGGTTTAAATATTTGGGAATGAATATTGACAAGACGGAAGCTAGTTTCATGGAAGTTAGGAAACGAATTAACAAAGGCGGAAATGTAATAACAAACCTATATTTAAACAAATACTCTTTGAGCTTAACTTGAGAGGTTATGTAAAAAAACAAATAAAAACATACACAAAACTCACAAATTAATCATTTATTTACTCATACGCGTTTCAATGACAAAGTCATCATCATCAGTGAGTGTTACTACTACAAACTCTAACTTACAAATAGGGTGAAAGTTAGGTTACACCTCCGTATTTATACAGTAGGCGTTGAAGTTTGGGTATACATTCTTTCTTCTGCAACTAGTCAAAAACCAAATATCATCTGATAATGACCTTACTTTCAATTTGAGTTTATGTAGTAAATTAAGCTCGATTGACTTGAGTGCCATATTTAAACAAACATTCTTTGAGCTTAGCTTGTGAGGTTATGTTAAAAACGAATAAAACATACACAAAACTCACAAATTAATCATTTATTTACTCATACGCGTTTCAATGACCAAGTCGTCATCATCATCATCATCATCATCAGTGAGTGTTACTACTACAAACTCTAACTTACAACTAGGGTGAAAGTAAGGTTAGACCTCCGTATTTATACAGTAGGCGTATACGTAGCGTATAAACCTATATTTAGTTTTGTGGAGTAAAAAAATACGAAACAAATATATATATATATATATATATGGCTTATGTATTACTTTTTTTGGCGCATTAACGTGGGAAATAACTAGAGCAAACTTCTGGCGATGAGGCTATAGAAGAACAAAAATTGATCGATAAGTGTAAGTCAAAAGAATGGATGGGAACATATAGTCCCAAAAGGTTCTAGACTGGATTCCCTAAATAAAAGAGAATGATAGCAATCGATAGAGACCAGGGATTGAAGAGGGAGTGGATGTTCGGCAGATGGAAAGCAACCACTATGAAGACATGAAACAAAAGATATGAAGAAATTCATGTGTTTCTCCTGGCGATGGGATGGTGACTTCATTTCATTGCGACAATCTCACATAAAATTGAAAACATTTTATCAGTGATGAAACTACAATCACCTTGACTGATTAGAACTTCTTATTCTAACTGGGGCAATAGATTACATATATGTGAAGCTATATTTGAAGGAAAATAAAGTGGACGATTATATATTTGTAATAAAATAAGACAACAACAGATTATTTGGCTAAAATACCGATTTAAATGCCTAAAATATCAATTTTTAGAATAAAATATTTTCTTTGAATATTTTACTAACCTCAAACTCCTCAGCCATAAAATAAAACTGAAGCTAACAGCTTGTTTCAAAAATATGAAAAATGTAAACCGCGTTTTATATAAACTTTCTTAAAAATCTTAGCTTTTGAGGAGAAGGTAATTAAAAAATAACGGGTATGTGTGTATATATATATATATATTATAACATAAACGTATGAGGATAGAGAATAAATTTAGTGGTATTCAAAAAGAATCATAGTCTGTAGAAATATTAAGAGAAGAGCGACAAAGTACTTAACCATTGTTCTATTTTGGGTGTAGTCATAAAGGGGCTGTGGAAACCTTTAACAAAAGAAGGGTCCAAGTAATTTAAGACGGGAGTTTTCGAGTGACCAAAATACCTGAGAAAATAACACTGTACCGTTAGAGAAAGCTATTTGTAAAATGTGGGGGAATCACCAGATTTAACTAAAATACATAGGGGCGAGTAATTATGCGAGGTTTGAAAAGTAAGTTATCGGAAGAAGGAACTTGGAGGAACTTTAGAAGAGGGCAGACTTTGGGGGGGGGGCAAGTGTCAGCAATGTTAAAGGGGTAAATTTTGTTATTAGAATTAAGGGGATTGTAAGTTTTTATATGTGTATAATTTAAAAGTGCGACGTAAATGATTTAGAAAAGAATTAGGAAAGTAGGTTAGTTATGTGAAAAGTGCAGCGAAGCAGGTATCAACGGTCAAGATTCCAGGAACTCAACAAACAATAAGTACTTTCTTCTTATATTAAAATTAGACAACAGAGCTTTATAAACTTAATAAATTCAGAACAATTTTAAATTCATTGGTATAAAATATTAATCTCGTTTTTTTCACCACTTTCTAATTTATAAAAGATCCACAATAACGACCCGAGAGAAAGAGCAAATAACACTGTAATTATTAAACTTTATTGTATTAAAACCTAAAGCCTGAAGAGTCCACCTTTTTAGTAATTGTAATATTAGTTAAGCAATCAATCTTGTCACTAAATAGTTTTAAGGTAATTTGGTATAATGTGTAATAATTATATGTCAGGAATAAATGCTAGTGATGTAAAAATTTTTATGATTGTTAATTATTTAGAAACCTGAAGGTGTGTCCATAGGAGGTAAGGTAATTAAATATATAACCTAAAAAAAAACTCATTTTATAATATATATAAAAATAGTTATTCTAAACTAGTTTAAAAACTGTGACTATAATTTTTAATTATAGTTTTAATTAATTTTTAAAAACAACAAGAAAAATCGTTTCTACAACCACTTACCGCATAAAGAATCAAATGCAAATTTGGATATATATTTCAGCATATCAACATCGGTTTCTAAATTCTTGTGTAAAATTGATGTCAGTATCGTGGCGTTCTTATTGAATATAGGTATGAAGGAATCCAGTATCTTAAAGTGAAAAGCTGGTGTTAAGATTTTTCGGGTTTTTCGCCATCTGTGTGCTGGAAAAAAAATAAAAAATAGTTAATAATTGAAATTCACACACCTGTTTTCGCCAACACTTAAGATGGATTTAGTTCCAACATTACACGCATTTTGTGAGCTCCATTTCACACCTACTTATCCTTAAGCGTCTGTCAATAACGTGGCTTACCGAAGTTTGTGATATTTAATACACTGATGTTTTCTTTTATTTAAAGAGTTAATTGGCAAGATATATATATATATATATATATATATATATATATATAATGTTATTATTGTTAATTGTAAACAATTGTTTCACCGCTAATTGCCATTAATTTTTACCTTTTGTGATGAGGCACATTGTCTTGACCATTGTCGAATCACTGAATTATTTTTCTCGATTTTTCTGATGTCGTTTTTCAGTCTGTAATGTAGTTGTTGGTAGTGTTGACGTTATATGGGTTTCGTCGTGTGCTTTGTGTATGATGATTTAAATATATATTATCCATAAACAGGCCACTCACATTCGTATCAATGTTGCACATATATACTCACGCAAGCTTCTCCCAGTTGGGTCCATGCAACATCTTTACAAGAAGACTCCAGTTATTGTAAAACAAGGGTTTACGAATAATCACAAAGTCACCTAGCTGCACAAGATATACTACTCTACACTGATCTGAAAGTGCCTTTCATTAAATAACACCTTTAGCAACCAGGTTCTACAAACTGACCCACTCACACACAATATCTACACACATTTCCTCACATGAGCAATATATTCCGATTCCTTCACATGTGGTAGGGATACTAACTATACACGCATGGGAGACTAACGCACCTTGCCAGAGAGGTAAGTATTAATCTAATGCATTTAGCCAATCTTTAGCATTTATTATCTAACATTAGGGCATTGTTGTTATGTCATACTTTGGCCCTAACCGTCTCAACCATCATCCACTAAATCAAGTCAATTGTGGTCATTTTTTAAATATGAATCTATGTTTATTAAATAGATGTTAAAAGTTTTGTTTAAACCTTTCTGGCTATGTTGTACATCTTCAATAAGTCTACTTTTGATTGTTGCCAATAGTTATGACGTATATTGTAGTAATAATAATCAATATAACCAAAAGTTAGTTTTAATGGCTTTTAAACAGGGATTTTGTGACTAGAAAATACGTCTGCAACTAAATCGTTAACGTTTTTGTAGAATCCAGTTATAACATGCATACTTTCAACTGTTGAGACTTGTGTTTAGACATATTTAGACTGGACTTTGCCTAAAAGTAATTTTATCAGATATTTAGCTAGGCATACTGAATAAATTCATAGTCGCATGTGATAGTGATAAAGCCAACATTGTTAAGTTTGAACTTAGCAAATTAACGACTTGCTAAACGAGAGAGAGAGAGAGAGAGAGAGAGAGAGAGAGAGATTACCTTTTTTCAGCTTGGAATGTAAATAAAATTGACATATTTTCTCTTCAAATCGTAAAACAACTGTCCCCGAGTAGGACCGCAGCTCCAATTGTCTCCCGAAATGGCTATAACTTTTGAAATCAAAGTAAATGCTATTATAACCACGTTTTTTCATATTGATATATTTTTTAATTCATATATATCGTATAAATATAATTGCTTTATTTTAAAAATGAAATATTTTTTATCACTAAAAATAAAATAAACTGGAAATATTGTAGAAATAAAACAACTCGTTTGCTAGTTAATTATTGTCATTTATTTATTTAAAGTATTTATTGACGTTTCGGTAATAAAATCGGTATCATCTTCAGGGCTGTACATATAAATAATTATTATTGTTTATACAAATACAAATATTTAATACCTACAAAATTATTTTAAATAATATAATACAATTTACCTTCTACAAATGACAAGGCCATACAAACAATATAATAAAATATTCAAATCGAGTATTAGTAATTTCATTGATACTAAAATACGACATTTAATACCAATAAAAATGAAACGTATTATTTATTGTAACATTGCTATGTAAGAAACAGTTAACCCAATAAGAAAGGTATGTAAACAGCCAAAAACGACATTTGAATTTTTAATTTTGAATTAATTATCATTAAATTTTTAATTTAAAAGGTAAATTCTAATTTAGGTTAATTAGCTACATAAATAAACGGCACTACGTGACTCGCAAACCAGTAATTTTATTTCTGCAAAATTTAAACCTAGTCATTGTAATATGAAGAATAAAATCTGGAAATATTTCTAGTCCATACTTTAGGAATTATTGTTTAAAAACTCAAAATATGAGATAACTGCAATAAATGAGATAACAAAAAACATGAAGACAGTTAAATCAAAAACTTTGAAACGAGATATTTATGTTTCAATAAGAAACTCATTATTGCCTGACGCGTCAATATGATAAAGATAAGATTGTTAATGAATGGGCGTAGTGAGAGAGGTCTCCTATGGAAAGAAAGGGTTTATGTAAGAAACGTTCTCTCACCAAGCGGTGATGGTGGTGGCTAATACGGGACTAAACACCAAAATAGAAATGATGAATATATTATACAAAATTAAAATATTTACTTTTAGTAAAAGTCAATGGGATTCTTAGGTCAAACAATATTTACATATTCTAGTAGTACAACATGTGGCTATAAAGTAACGAGACTTTTGCTGTAACTCATTCTGTTTTATTGTTTTACAATTTTCACTTTATCCCTCTCAAGTTACTCCCCTTCCCTATCCCTACTGCAGCGGCCAGAATGACCGATGCAATAAAACTGGTATTAGTACAGAATAATGTAACTAAGCCTAGAATAGTTGAATAGATCAATCAACTAATATTAAAATTATTTCATAGTATTATAATAAAAAGGTCAAATTTAGGGAAAATAAATGTAAACTGAAGTGATTAGAACTAAATAGACAAACTGGGAATGTTAGAATAGATTATAAACCAACATAATATTAATTAGGCTAACGGTTAATCGACCGATTTAAATGAAACAGTAAAAGTGAAGCCTATGGGACCAGGCCAAAATGCATAATATTAAATTAATTTTAACCAAATATAATCAGGGATAGTGAATATAAGTATAAAACATGTGCGGAAAGTAAATTAGGCCTAGCTAGGGAGAGTTGTATTTCTGTAAAGGTGCAAATTTTAATTTAAAACATAATAACCTAGAAATTAGGTTAGGCAAGGATGAAGCTATGTTATGTTCGGGTAAAAACCGGTAGGGAGATTATTTATAGGATCTTGCCACACTGTAGCAACAGCGCTACCGTCGAAGTTTGAGTTATGAAGAAGAAACAGCAAATTAATTAAATTGGAAGAAATAAAGACAAACAAATTATTAAATGAAAATTAAAATATTGAAATAACACAATGGAGAAAGAAAAGTCTTTCACAAAAGTTGAAACTAATTAAAATTCAAAATTACGAAATAAACAAAGTCAGTTACCATAGCAACGGCTTTCTCATTGGTTAAAAATGTAAGATGGACATCGTGACGTAGGAAGTTTTGAAATTGGAGAAGAAGCGGCTTGAAAAGGACGCTTGGCAGAATAGTTGGAACGGCCATCGAGTGCGGTCGTATTTATACACGGAGAACAATTAACGATCCAAGATGTGGTAAAAAGTCAGTGTAAAGTGCTACGATGTGACCAGGGGAGTGTAAAAATATACGAGCAGAGGCTCATATATATTTCTACCAACATCTCGACCAGGAAAATGCAAAAAAAGCCGAACTTAACAGAATTCACTGACGCCATGCAGTGAAGCTTACATCCAAAATCAAATAGAGGCTGTGACGAGGCCCAAAGACAACCAAATGATAGAAGATACTTAACGTTTTGCAGTACAAAGTCATATAAACAATTTAATTTTCTTTTAAATAAACTTTTATTTCAAAATATGTTAACTTGAAATCAAAATTAACTAAAAATTGAATAACCTAAGGGACTGAAAACTCTCTTAGGTTGCCTAAGTTAAGTAATAATTATTCTAAATTGATTTCCATTCAACCGTTTGCCAGAAGTGGAAATAAACGTATGGAGTTTAAAGGAATTTATCTAATATGGCTTTTTCCTGAAAAAACGGATGAAAATCCGTTAATGAGTTAGTATATAAGTATCAGAAGGAAGTTTTTATTAAATGCCTAGCATATTATAACTAACTAGGTTAACCTATAAATAGGTAATTGTTAACCAAAATCTAATATTGAATTAAAAGGAGTGTTTATTAAAAGGCATAGCCTAAAATAACTAGAAAGTAACCTTAAAATTTATGAATGTGAATAAGACTCTAAAATATGTAAAATTTAACCAGGCTACACAAAAATATGTGCAAATTAATTATAATAATTGAATTTAAATAGATGATAGAAGACATATTAAGCAATTTTGGATTTTGATAATAATATTAGAAAAGGATATAGTATGTGCAGATATATATATATATATATATATATATATATATATATATATAAATATATATTTATATATATATTATATAAATAATTATATTAGTCCAAATATAGATTTTTTGGACTAGGAGACTGACAGACTTACCTTGGTAAGAGTTCACTCTGTAGTCTTGAAATAGAAACACATAAAGCACTTAAACAATGATATATTTCAACCACACAGTGGTCTTTATCAATCGAAGAGAAAACACAAAAAGAAATATGAGAGAATAAAATAAAATGATTATAAATTGTAATCACAGATTGTGTAGAGTAGAAATCAGATGTCACAGATGCACAGATTAAAGATATATATATATTGTTTCCATGAGCATATGAGTGATTATAGTTTATATAAGTCTGTCAGGGGAAAAGAGATTGGAGACGTCTAAGGCTGATAGGAAAAAAAATGAATGGGCTTATCTGATGTTGAGGTTAGGGGATTCTCTGGACTTGGTATACCACTAGTATGATAGTTCCCACCTTCTCAGTTCTGAGGGATTGCAATCAGGGGGGAGTGATTTAATTATTTTTGTGGTATAGCAGTCATCAAAAGTTGTGATGTTGTGACTCGCAGCATGTTGAGCTGTTGGTCTATCCATATTCATAATTTTAACATCATGTCTGTGGCCATTCATTCTGATATTCAGACCATCCGTGGTCAGGCCTATGTACTGTGCTGATCAAAGTTTACATTGTAGCTGGTATATGACATTTTTCGATGTACAATTATGATGACTCTGTATTTTGAAGACCATTTTTGTTGTTTGGCTGTTGAAACTATTTGCTGAGGGGTGTATTGGACACGTCTCGCATCTAGGTCTATTGCATGGGAAGGAGCCATGAGGAAGTTTGTGTGGTTTCTCTACATCAGGGTCTGGTAGTTTAGGATGTACTAGGATGTTTTTCAATTTGGGAGGTTGCTTGTACCAAATTTGCGGTGGATCGGTGAAAAGATTTTTGGTGTGGACGGAAGCTTGAAGAATTTTGAAGCCATCTCTCAATATCTTGTTGAGTTTATGTAGACCAGGATGGTAGTCTGTTATTAAAGACAGTTTATTTTGTTCTGTTTGTGGTTTATGGTGAACCGAGGGTCAAAGCAAATAGGACTATCGGGGTGGTCAACTCACATTCTGCACTGAGCAATCCTTTTCCTAACCATGGCAGAAGCTTCTCGTACATGTAAGACTTGTTTACCTCTACATTGTGTTTGAGGATAATCTGCAACAGTCAGTGACACTTTTAAGGAAACTTAGTACATAGGTAAAACATATGGTTTAATTAGTCCAAAGTTAATGAAATCACAAATACAGTACTATAGTTCTTACTCCCAAGTTTCAAATTATTACAGTAAAAGCTCTAATATCCGGCACCCTCGGGGTCGGCATTTTGCCGGTAATCGAAAATTTCCCGATGATAGAATCTAACCTATACCATCTGTAGAGTACAGTTCGTATTCTGCTGAACGTTATGCTATCCATCAAGGAAAATCGAATGCTTTGACTGATTTTTTTGTAAACAATCACTGTATTTCGGTACGTATTAATAAAAGCACACGCTCTCGCATACAAAAATGTATAAGAAAAAAATTTGAGAAAGAAAAGAAATTTATAGCTAAAAAGCTTTTTCGCTATACAACGACTTATGATTTTATAATATATTGATGATTTTAAAAATTACCATGGATGTCTAACTGCCTGATTCGCTAAACGTTTTTCAACAAATTTTGAATGAAGCATATGCAGTTATAAAACTTCCTGAGCCGAGTAGCATTTCTCATCTTCAATAAACGTTAACAGCATTGTAAAAGAGGCTGCAGCATTACTCCATTATACGTTTAGTTTTTCTTTAATTACTTCTTGGATAGGTAGGTTAATTGACATCTGTTTTTTACTGTATTTCCCGATGAGTCACATCTTGTAAGAAGAAAAAAGGATAGTACCTGTTTGTACTGATTTGTTTTTGTTTTCAAAACGTGCCGGTTAGAAGTACGTTCCAGATAGTAGAATGCCGTATAAAAGAGCTTTTACTGTTATAAGAGGAAGTTATATAACTAACGGTAATTTTTTAACAGACTTCTACACCTCAAAACACAGGTTTCTTAAGACTAGAACTGAATGCTGTTTATTCAAGACCAAACAAAAATTGACCTTAAGGATCGAAATTCCGGGAGATACCTATTTCACCTAGGAGACATATTGATTCTACTTAAAACCACAAGAAAAATAATACCAAACAACCCATGATTTATTTACTTTATAATGCCAGTATAGTTAACACATTTCTATTTCATGTTATCCTCTCATGAACAGTGACAATAAATTGTACATTGTTTGGTATTAATTTTCTCGTAATGATGTGCAGAATCAACTTATGCTAAATTTTCTGAGGTGTTTTATCAAACTAAAACAATTAGAGTTTGATCAAGGAAGCACCACAAGGTGACTAATAAACAGGGCGCTGGAAGGATTGTGATTGTGACCCGTCCTAATCTGCCTTTGTGTGAGTGAGGACTGTGTGTGTTTGAGTGAGCCTAGCTGTCGTTCAGGGGCACTCGCATTTTGGTATTACAGTACTACAATTCTCTAAACAAGAGAAAGTTTAAGATAAGAGAATAGTATAACTAAAGAGTATGAGAGAAAGTTTGATATCTGGGGGAGTCTAAGAACTCATAAAAGTAGTCTAGTTTTCTAATAACTGTCAAATCCCAACACCTCAAAACCTGTTACCAGAACGTTTCACTCGTTCGAATATCCAAAGGTTTAACTCTGATTGGCTGAAATACCATATTTTTAAATAAAGTCTAGTGATTGGTTCTCTGGCAGATTTTGGCAAGCGGTAACACATGGTTCGGCTTCAGGCCGGATGAGCTTGTATCAAAATGTTTACCTTGTGGCGGTGGCTTGGCGGACTGTGGGTGAATTTCTACCGACGACATTAAATAATCCGATCGTCCATTTTACCGCTGAATGTTCAAGGAGCAATACCAACCAACGCGCCACTACTGATACGTTCGGACGAAAAACGCCAAGTGTGTCCCCAGTCTTACATTGTTTTAGGGATATTTTGAATTAAAGTTAGCGTAATTCGGACTTTACAACAGGATCTGAGTCCACTTTGTATTATATAATGCAGGCAACTAAAGATGGAATAATTAACGTTTAGTGTACTTTTGAAAGGTTTTATAGCGTGCAATATATTTTTATTATTTTCTTACAACTCTTTCTGGAAGTAAAATCTATTCTCCAGCTACTTCAGATAATATGGAAAGATAGTGACTGAATGTTACACAATGTTCCTCATTTTATTAAAAGCGGTCCTAATAGACCTTGTTCCCTGGGTATTAAATCTAAATTAAAATATAAATATTTACATACTACAGTATTTATAATACAATAATATTAAATTATATAAAAATAATGTGCTAGATTTACTTATTATTATGTAAATGGGTAGATTCTATTTCCAGAAGCAGTTGTAGGAAAATAACAAAAACCTTACCTTGCTCACTATAATATCGTTCAAAAGTAAGCTAAAAATGTAACATTTCATCCCTCATCGATTGCAATATGTAGAAACGCAATCTAGTCTGTGATGAAACAGAAAAAATTTTGCGTACACTAATTTTATTTTAAAATGTTCCTTAACGTCCCTTTACACCTCGATTAGGATTTCTTGACATATTTAAGAGGATATACGGCAATCGCGCATGTTAGAAAATCTGTGACAATGGCTCACACCAGGTTGTTAAACTGCCCCAGATCGCCACTTCTCGGGAAATGAACTCTGAGCACCCTCCCGGGGTAGTGAACCACCCTGCGCATCACTCGAGTTTTGAGTTACGGGGTGAGCAGGTGTATTCCTGTAGGCCCATCAATAAAGTTACTTCAACTGCTCATGGACAGCCGTGTGAGCATTATGACGAGTGCTTTACAAGTAAATAAAATCCTTTACAAGTAATCATAATGTCATTGACTACATTTAACGTGTCAGCTGTTCTTAGAAAAGTGTGCGTTATTGTCACTATACGCGATTGTCACGACACCATTTAAGAATAGACGAGTTGAGTAGAAGGAGTATAAGAGTACAATAAGTGACTTTTCGAATTCTGACACAGTCACATTGCCCCCCCTTAAGTTTCCATAACCCGTTAAATCTCCCAATAGCTCACAAACGCCTGATATTTTCAGTAAAAACTCAAAATAATAATTATTTTTTATAGAAAATACAGATTTTATTTTTACATTGAAATGTTTTTATAGTTCTGGCATTTTCAGGACACAAATAACAAAATACTTCAATCACAAAGCTGTAAACATTTCTCCAACTTACTTCCATGTCTTTGGGATCCGATATAGCAACGGTGTAGTTATTCCCAAACCATAGGCCGAAAACATTTCCATACTTCTTTTCGAGCCTTCTTAAGGTGTCCAATATTTCTGAAAAACATTAACATGGGGCTACTTAAAAGGAAACTAAAAGTAGACATAAATATAACATTCAATCAAAACCGGAAGGGCTGAGTGAGTACCAACAGTTTTAATAGTATTTTCGCAATTTTACCAAGCCTCATTTGACATGTTAAAAATTTATTGCTTTATATTTATTGTAAGATAAAAGTATTTCGTAGTTAGATAATATAAAACTCGTCTTAATGTGCTAATAAAGAGCGGCACAGTACAAAGGTAGTTGTAAACATAAAATAATAAACATAGGTTTTGACATTTGAACATGGTAGGACGTATGAGTACGGGAACTGGGGGGAAGGGAACGACGGTGGTAGGACGTATGAGTACGGGAACTGGGTTGAAGGGAACGACGGTGGTAGAACGTATGAATACGGGAACTGGGTTGAAGGGAACGACGGTGGTAGAACGTATGAGTACGGGAACTAGGTGGAAGGGAACGACGGTGGTAGAACGTATGAGTACGGGAACTGGGTGCAAGAGAACGACGGTGGTAGAACGTATGAGTACGGGAACTGGGTGGAAGGGAACGACGGTGGTAGGACGTATGAGTACGGGAACTGGGTTGGAGGGAACGACGGTGGTAGGACGTATGAGTACGGGAACTGGGTTGGAGGGAACGACGGTGGTAGGACGTATGAGTACGGGAACTGGGTGGAAGGGAACGACGGTGGTAGGACGTATGAGTACGGGAACTGGGTTGAAGGGAACGACGGTGGTAGAACGTATGAGTACGGGAACTGGGTAGAAGGGAACGACGGTGGTAGGACGTATGAGTACGGGAACTGGGTTGGAGGGAACGACGGTGGAAGGACGTATGAGTACGGGAACTGGGTTGAAGGGAACGACGGGGGTAGGACGTGTGAGTACGGGAACTGGGTTGAAGGGAACGACGGTGGTAGGACGTGTGAGTACGGAAACTGGGTTGAAGGGAACGACGGTGGTAGGACGTATGAGTACGGGAACTGGGTTGAAGGGAACGACGGTGGTAGGATGTATGAGTACGGGAACTGGGTTGAAGGGTGCGACGATGATAGGACGGGTGAGTAAGGGAACTGGGTTGAAGCGTGCGACGGTGATAGGACGTGTGAGTAAGGGAACTGGGTTGAAGAGTGCAAAGGTGGTAGGACGTATGAGTACGGCAACTGGATTGAAGGGAACGACGGTGGTAGGACGTATGAGTATGGGAACTGGGTTGAAGGGTGCTACGGTGATAGGACGGGTGAGTAAGGGAACTGGGTTGAAGGGAACGACGGTGGTAGGACGTATGAGTACGGGAAGTGGGTTGAAGGGAACTACTGTGATAGGACGTATGAGTACGGGAACTGGGTTGACGGGAACGACGGTGGTAGACGTATGAGTACGGGAACTGGTTTGAAGGGAACGACGGTGGTTAGACGTATGAGTACAGGAACTGGGTTGGAGGGAACGGCGGTGGTAGACGTATGAGTATGGAAACTGGGTTGGAGGGACCGACGGTGGTAGAACGTATGAGTACGGAAACTGGGTTGAAAAGAGTGACGGTGGTAGAACGTATGAGTACGAGAACTGGGAGGAAGGGAACGACGGTGGTAGGACGTATGAGTACGGGAACTGGGTTGAAGGGAACGACGGTGGTAGGACGTATGAGTACGGGAACTGGGTTGAAGGGAACGACTGTGATAGGACGTGTGAGTACGGAAACTGAGTTGAAGGCAACGCTGGTGGTAGGACGTATGAGTACGGGAACTGGGTTGGAGGGAACGGCGGTGGTAGACGTATGAGTATGGGAACTGGGTTGGAGGGAACGACGGTGGTAGGACGTATGAGTACGGGAACTGGGTTGGAGGAAACGACGGTGGTAGGACGTATGAGTACGGGAACTGGGTTGGAGGGAACGACGTTGGTAGGACGTATGAGTACGGAAACTGGGTTGAAGGGAACGACGGTGGTAGGACGTATGAGTACGGGAACTGGGTTGAAGGGAACGACGGTGGTAGGACGTGTGAGTATGGGAAGTGGGTTGAAGGGTGCTACGGTGATAGGACGGGTGAGTAAGGGAACTTTGTTGAAGGGAACGACGGTGGTAGGACTTATGAGTACGGGAAGTGGGTTGAAGGGAACTACTGTGATAGGACGTATGAGTTCGGGAACTGGGTTGACGGGAACGACGGTGGTAGACGTATGAGTACGGGAACTGGTTTGAAGGGAACGAGGGTGGTTAGACGTATGAGTACGGGAACTGGGTTGGAGGGAACGGCGGTGGTAGACGTATGAGTATGGGAACTGGGTTGGAGGGACCGACGGTGGTAGAACGTATGAGTACGGGAACTGGGTTGAAAAGAATGACGGTGTTAGAACGCATGAGTACGAGAACTGGGAGGAAGGGAACGACGGTGGTAGGACGTATGAGTACGGGAACTGGGTTGAAGGGAACGACGGTGGTAGGACGTATGAGTACGGGAACTGGGTTGAAGGGAACGACTGTGATAGGACGTGTGAGTACGGAAACTAAGTTGAAATCAACGCCGGTGGTAGGACGTATGAGTACGGGAACTGGGTTGGAGGGAACGGCGGTGGTAGACGTATGAGTATGGGAACTGGGTTGGAGGGAACGACGGTGGTAGTACGTATGAGTACGGGAACTGGGTTGGAGGAAACGACGGTGGTAGGACGTATGAGTACGGGAACTGGGTTGGAGGGAACGACGTTGGTAGGACGTATGAGTACGGAAACTGGGTTGAAGGGAACGACGGTGGTAGGACGTATGAGTACGGGAACTGGGTTGAAGGGAACGACTGTGATAGGACGTGTGAGTACGGAAACTAAGTTGAAGGCAACGCCGGTGGTAGGACGTATGAGTACGGGAACTGGGTTGGAGGGAACGACGGTGGTACGACGTATGAGTACCGGAACTGGGTTGAAGGGAACGACAGTGGTAGGACGTATGAGTACGGGAACTGGGTTGAAGGGAACGACGGTGGTAGGACGTATGAGTACGGGAACTGGGTTGAAGGGAACGACGTAGGTAGACGTATGAGTACGGGAACTGGGTTGGAGGGGACGACGGTGGTAGGACGTATGAGTACGGGAACTGAGTTGGAGGGAACGACGGTGGTAGAACGTGTGAGTATGGGAACTGGGTTGAAGGGAACAACAGTGGTAGGACGTAAGAGTACGGGAACTGGGTTGAAGGGAACGATGGTGGTAGATGTATGAGTACGGGAACTGGGTTGGAGGGAACGACGGTGTTAGGACGTGTGAGTACGAGAACTGGGTTGAAGGGAATGACAGTGGTAGGACATAAGAGTACGGGAACTGGGTTGAAGGGAACATGGTGGTAGGACGTGTGAGTACGGGAACTGGGTTGAAGGGAACGACGGTGGTAGACGGATGAGTACGGGAACTGGGTTGGAGGGAACGACGGTGGTAGGCCGTATGAGTACGGGAACTGGGTTGGAGGGAACGACGGTGGTAGACCTATGAGAACGGGAACTGGGTTGAAGGGAACGACGGTGGTAGACGTATGAGTACGGGAACTGGGTTGAAGGGAACGACGGTGATAGACGTATGAGTACGGGAACTGGGTTGAAGGGGACGACGGTGTTAGACGTATGAGTACGGGAACTGGGTTGAAGGGAACGACGGTGGTAGACGCATGAGTACGGGAACTGGGTTGAAGGGAACGACGGTGGTAGGACGTATGAGTACGGGAAGTGGGTTGAAGGGAACTACTGTGATAGGACGTATGAGTACGGGAACTGGGTTGACGGGAACGACGGTGGTAGGCGTATGAGTACGGGAACTGGTTTGAAGGGAACGACGGTGGTAGACGTATGAGTACGGGAACTGGGTTGGAGGGAACGACGGTGGTAGACGTATGAGTATGGGAACTGGGTTGGAGGGAACGACGGTGGTAGAACGTATGAGTATGGGAACTGGGTTGAAGGGAACGACGGTGGTAGAACGTATGAGTACGGGAACTGGGTGGACGGGAACGACGGTGGTAGGACGTATGAGTACGGGAACTGGGTTGGAGGGAACGACGGTGGTAGGACGTGTGAGTACGGGAACTGGGTTGGAGGGAACGACGGTGGTAGGACGTATGAGTACGGGAACTGGGTGGAAGGGAACGACGGTGGTAGGACGTATGAGTACGGGAACTGGGTTGAAGGGAACGACGGTGGCAGAACGTATGAGTACGGGAACTGGGTTGAAGGGAACGACGGTGGTAGGACGTATGAGTACGGGAACTGGGTTGGAGGGAACGACGGTGGTAGGACGTATGAGTTACAGGAACTGGGTTGGAGGGAACGACGGGGGTAGGACGTATGAGTACGGGAACTGGGTTGAACGGAACGACGGTGGTAGGACGTATGAGTACGGAAACTGGGTTGAAGGCAACACCGGTGATAGGATGTATGAGTACGGGAACTGGGTTGAAAGAAACGACGGAGGTAGGACGTGTGAGTACGGAAACTGGGTTGAGGGGAACGACGGGGGTATAGGACGTATGATTACGGGAACCGGGTTGAAGGGACAAACGGTGGTAGGACGTATGAATACAGGAACTGGGTTGAAGGGAACGACAGTGGTAGGACGTATGAGTACGGGAACTGGGTTGAAGGGAACGACGGTGGTAGGACGTATGAGTACGGGAACTGGGTTGAAGGGAACGACGTAGGTAGACGTATGAGTACGGGAACTGGGTTGGAGGGAACGACGGTGGTAGGACGTATGAGTACGGGAACTGAGTTGGAGGGAACGACGGTGGTAGAACGTGTGAGTATGGGAACTGGGTTGAAGGGAACAACAGTGGTAGGACGTAAGAGTACGGGAACTGGGTTGAAGGGAACGACGGTGGTAGATGTATGAGTACGGGAACTGGGTTGAAGGGAACGACGGTGGTAGACGTATGAGTACGGGAACAGGGTTGAAGGGAACGACGGTTTGCAGCGGCTAGAATGTCCGATGCAAAGAATCAGGGTAATTGTACAGAATACCAGAATCAATCCTAACCTGGTTAAATATTTGGCTAAATATATATGTAAAAATTTTAAAGCATTATAATAATAATAATATTAAAACTAGGGTAAATAATAGTAAAATGAAGAAAATTAGAAATAACTTTAGACTTAAAAAACAAAAATTATCACTTCAAAGTGGATAGCCTAAATTAGGTATACAAAAAAGACGGTAATTGTGTAGTATAACAAACTCGTCATAGATGCCGGCTATTAAAATAATTGTACTTAAATATAATCAGGAATAAAGAATGTAAATTTATAAGATGTGAGGAAAGTAAATTAGGCCTAGCTAGGGAAAATAGTATTTATGTAAAAGTAAAGATTAAATGTTAAAATGTAATAGCCTAGAAATTAGGTTATACTAGAAGCAGTCATATTTGATTCCGGAAAAATCCGCCTAGGGTATTGATTATAAATCTTGTCACTACGAAACGAAAGCGCTATAGTCGAACTTTGGATTAGGAATTTTAAAAAGAAAATAAATTAAATAAGAAGAAATAAAGTCAAATACGTTATTAAATAAAAGGTAAAAATGGAAAGGACACATCAGAATACAGAAACGCCTTTTACAAAAAGTGAAACTAATCTTAGTTCAGAATTTCCGAACAAACAAAGTCAATTGCCATGGCAACGGCTTTCTGATTTGGCAAAAGTTGAAAAATGGATACTAGGGCGTGGGAAGTTTGAAATTGGAGAAGACGGGCCTCACAAAAGAGACGCTATCCAGAGTTAGAATGCATTAGGCTCTCAAGGCGAGCAGACGTGTTTTAGTACCATGCGACCAGGACAAGAAAAAATGTGCTAGAAACAGAGTAAAAAGTGCTACGATGTGATCAGGGGAAGGAAGATATATATGAGCAAGGGCTTATATATACCCAGAACAAAATTTCGACCACCAAAATGCAAAATTAAAGAAAATAAGAAGATTAAACGAAATTATGGAGAGACGCCTACCTACCAAGACCCTTGAAGCTGTAACGGGATCGACAGATGACAAAATTAATGAAGATAAAAAGATTTTTACAGTACAAGGTTATATAATCAATTTAATTATTCTTTTTAAATGACATTTTACTTCAAATTATATTAATTTAAATTCAAAATTAAATAAGATGGGAATAACCTAAGGGACTGATTAGTCAACTCTCTTAGGTTACCCAAATTTAAGTAACAAAGATTCAAAATTGACTTTCCATTTCCATCGCTGTGGGAATGTATGGATTAAGTATAAAGGTGTATATCTTATATGGCTTTTTCTAAGTAAATTTCTAATGAATAATTTCTAAAGAAGTTAATTGTTCAAGGCCTAGCCTAAAGGCATTAAATAGTAATATTAAGTGTTTGAAAAAGAATCAGATTTTAAAATATGTTAAATTTAACTGTAACAATCAAAACTATATACAAAATTAATTATGGTAACTTTGATAATTTAAATTATATACAAAATTAATGATAATAAGAAAATTTAAAAACATAGAATGAGATAATAATGTTTAATTAAATGGCAAGTTGTATGAAATTTTGAAAAAGTAATTAGTCAAGAAAATCCTGTTAAATTAAATAAAAACAATAATAATTAATTTGAACCTTGGAACAAATAAATAAAAAGGTATATTTTCCAATTAGCTGTGTTTTCATTCTAAATAAGATAAGTTCACTAGATATCCAGGTATAGTCTTTAAATCACAAGTGTCTCTCAAAGATTCCACTACCCGAAAAGGAGCTTGAACAGGGCTTATCGGAGGCTAATTGGTTTTATCAAAAATTCAGGGGTTGGTCCCTCTGAGAGGTTTATTCCTTGAGGCACAGGTCTATGAAACTAGGTTCGTAGTCAATGGATAAACCATTACTTTCTTACTGACTTAGCAATTGATGAAGAGAAAGGGCCATGGTAAGGCAGGGTAAAAGGTCGGTAAGAATAGTATGGCGCCCAACATTTGAGGCTCGATGCTTACATTGTAACATCGGGTCAACATCAAATAGAGACAGATTTAAATCGACTAAGGAGCCTAGTGAAACAAAATTAATTAAATAGAATTCAATTAAAATTGTAAATAATAATAGGAATCATAAAATGAAAACCAAAGAAGTTCTTTAAATTAAATAAGAGTTAATTAAAATAAAAATGAAATTAAAAAGAACTTAGAATAAATAATAATAATGAAAAGGAAATAATTAAGTAAAATAAAATTCAGTAGGCGTCGGTAGGGCATATTAAGTAAAAAAAAAAAAAAAAAAAAAAAAATAAAGAAAAGAAATATAATATAAATAAAAAATAATGTTAGTTATTAATCAAAGTAAATAGAATACATAGGCGTTAGATAGACAAGGTCAAGGGAACACTGAACCGGATCACATCGAGTACAATTCTAAATGAATATTTAATTAAGTACTCTGTTACTATATAGTAAAAATATAGAAGTAGGAGAAGTTAGTAAGGGAATAAAAGGATAGTTAAATACGAGACTTTAAGATGGCGACAAGACAGAGAAAAGACACAGAACCATCTGAAATGATGGAGTTTTTTAAAAAAGTGATGGAGGAACAAAAACAGGAAAGATTAAAAGAGAAGGAGGAACAAAAACAAGAAAGATTAAAAGAGGAAGAGAAACAAAAACAGGAAAGATTAAAAGAAATGGAGGAACAGAAACAAGGGAGAATAAAGGAACAAGAAGAATTAGTAAAAAAGATAGAGGAACAAAGAAAGAAAGAAAGAGAGGAGGAAAAAGTAGAAAGAAAGAAAGAAAGAGAGGAGGATAAACAAGAAATTAAGAATCTTTGGGAAATCATGAATAAAAGGATAGATGAAATAAATGAAGGAATTACAAGAAAGAACGAGGAAATGGGAAATAAAATCCAAGAGACTATAGAAAAGATGTATAACTTAGAGGTAACAGTCAGTGAAAATAAACAGACTGTAGAAACAGTTAAGGGAGAAGTCAAAAAAGTAGAAAGAAGGGTACAAGTAGTTGAGAATAAGATAAAGAATATGGGAGAAGGAATAAATATAGCTACCTTGTTTAAATCAAGGATGCTTGAGATGGGTGATAATGGAGACAAAAGCAAGAAGGAATTCTACGGTAGGGAAGATGAAGACCCTATTGATTTCTTTAAACACCTAGAAGGTATGATGTCCGAAATTGATCCTGACATGGAGGAAGGACAAAAACGGAAAATAATGGAGAGACATCTTAAAGGACCAGCACAAGAATGGTGGTTGGCCATGAATATGGAGGAGGAAAATTATGATGAAGTTAAGGAGAGATTCTTTAGCCACTTTTGGGGATCTCATGCACAAGAGAGAATTCGAGGAAGAATCAAAAATGGAAAATATAAATACCATCGAGGCACAAACAACATGGTAAATTATTTCTTAAAAATGGTGAACACGGCGAGACACCTAACCCCTCCATACAATCAGGCGGAGTTAATTATGAAGATTATGAAGCATTATGGGAACAGAATGTATATAGGATGTTCCGGGATGGCGGCTACCGACATAGAGGAGGCGGTAAAGTACATACGAAGGAACATGGAGCAGGAGGCTACCAGGAACCGGACTCAGCCTAGGACTGAGGAACGGGAACCTGAGAGGAGAGGGTGGACACACCAAACGATAAACCCCGGATACAAGGGAAATTGGAGGCAAGAGCCTTACCCGGTAGAAGGGAGAGGAAACTGGAGACAGGGGCCCTACCAAAGAGAGGGACCAAGAAATAGGCCGCAAAATCAGTGGCAACAACAAAGGCCAGAGTACAGGCCACAAAACCAAACAAAAGAAGGCCCACAGACAAAAGAAAAGAGACCACAAAATTCAGGGCCAAGTGGTCAATCAAAAAACTAAATGAGAGGATCCCTAATGGTAGGAAGGAAAAGAGGAGAAAACCATTAGAGATCCAACAACAAACAAAATATAGGAAATATTACCCGGAGAAACAGGGAACATTAAATAAAGGAAAGGCGGAAGACCTAAAGAACAAAAATAAAAAACAATACAACAAGAAAATAACAATGAAGTACACCAAAATCAAGAGCTTAGAGTTGGTGGACTATCTCTTGATATTCGTGCTGAATTGTTAGAAGAGGACAAGGAGATTGGCGAAGGTAACCAGAAGAAAGAGCCATGCCCTGTAATTGACTGTGAGGTAGAAGGGCACTCTATAGAGGTAGAGATTGACACGGGTGCAGACGTGTCAGTCATTCAAGAAAAGGCTTACAACAACCTCAAGTTGCATGGGCTTAAGTTCCTGGAACTACCCATCAACAATGTGGGAGTTGTAACAGCCATTAAGAATGCACATATAAAGGTTACCCGGCAATGCTTAATTCCCTTAACAATTAAAGGCATAAAAATGGACTGCATCTTCATAGTGGTCTCCAAACTTCGGTCGGAGATGATTATGGGGTGCAACACACTGTATGACCTAAAGGCACGGATAAACATGGATAGACGCTTTGTGACCTTCGAGATAGAAGGGAAGATGCTGTACCAGGACTTTAAAAATAAAATACAAAAGATAGAGGAAAATAAAGAAGTCCTAAAAATATGTCAGATAACCCAGGGAAAAGAAGATGCATCAACAATAGGGCATCAAAGCAAAAAGGAGGGGTTAATGCGACAGTGCGAGAAGCAGGGGCACTGCCGAATGAATGAAGGAGGAAATGGACAAGAAACAAGTAAAGGGGAAATCTTAAATATAAAAAACGAATATCAAAGAGAAATAAAAAATGAAACAGAGGAAAAATTAAACAAAAAATTAAAAAACAAAAATGAAAATATAATAAATAAAGAAATTAATTTAAGACCTGAGGGAGTCAATACAGGAGATAAAGAAACAAAGGACATGGAAAGAAGAGCTGCAGCTGAGATTAAGAGCAAAACAAAATATAAACAAAGTAAGGCCGAAATAGTGCCAAAAAGGGGAAATAATGTGAGTGGAAAAATAATAAATAAGAAAATAAATATAAATAAAAGTATAAACGTCGCGTCGAAACAATTAAAAGGGGGGAACAACGAGGTTAAAATGAATAACCAACAAGTAGCTCGGAAGCCCATGACTAAGACTTTAGATTCTGGAGAGATAACCCAAAGGAAAGAAATTGAAATTAAAGAAAGAAAAAAGAAAAACCCATTTACTAGTTCAAGAGTTCGAAAGTCAATTAAAATGAGAACCAATCCAAATACGAGAAGAACCTTTATTTCATTACAATTCAAAAACAGAAAAATAAAAGGTAGATTTAAGGAGAATAAGGGAAAGTTAAGAAATTGGAAAAGGAGAAAGAAGAAAAAGAAAGATAAAGCTGGACGGATAATAAGAAAATATTTGAGAATTAACCATTTAGGAATCGAAGAAGAAGAAACAGGAAATAAATGTATATTAGACAAAGAACAGCAAAATCAATTAAACCAGCTAATATTGGAATATGACGATATATTTAGCGAGATACCGGGAAGATCAAATAAATATAAGCATCAATTGAAACTAATAGAGAATAAAACTTTTGTACGAAGGAATTATCCAATTCCAATTAATTACCGTAAACAGGTCCAAGAAGAGATTCTTAGAATGCTCAGATATGACATCATCGAACGCTCAAGAACTCCTTATATCAACCCAATAGTGACAGTAATAAAACCAGACAAGACCATCCGTCTGTGCCTAGACGCTAGGAAGTTGAATGAGATAACTGTGCCGGATTATGAAAGTGCACCCACTATTGACGATATACTAAGGAAAGGTCGCAACAGGCGATATTTTTCAAAAATAGATTTAACGTCAAGTTTCTGGCAAATACCGTTGACTAATGAGTCCAAAAAATATACAGGATTTTTATTTAATAATAAAGTATATAATTTCAAAGTGGTGCCTTTCGGACTCCAAAACTCCCTAGCGGCTCTAGTGAGAACGGTAGATATCACTTTGGGTAAGGAGTTAGAGGAAAATCTTCTAGTGTATGTCGATGATCTGTTGTGTCTATCTGAGACATTCGATGAGCACCTCAGTCACCTGAGGACAATTTTCACCAGATTCAGAGAGGGTAATTTAACCATCAACCCGAAGAAAACCTTGTTCTGTCAACAAGAGGTGAAGTTCTTAGGATATATCTTCAGACAAGAAGGGGTCACCACAGACCCAGAGAAGCTTCAGGCAATACAGGATTTCCCAGAACCTAGAAACAAAAAACAACTACAATCGTTTCTAGGTTTTGTAAATTACTATGCACGATTTACAAAGAAACATGCTGAAGAGACTTCACCCTTGTTGAAATTACTAAGAAAAGATCAGCCCTGAATCTGGGATGAATACATGAGTAAAGCCTTCAATAGGGTAAAAGACTTGTTTACGGAATCAGTCACTCTGATGCATCCAATCGAAGGGCAACGCACGTTCCTACAGACAGATGCATGCGATAATGCAATTGCCAGTCAGATTTTCCAGAGAGAAGGACAAAGGCAAATGCAAGTAATAGGGTTCGTCAGCCGAACACTTAAGAGTTGTGAGAAGGCATACACTATATGCGAGAAAGAATTATTGGCTATAGTGCATGGCTTGAAAAAATTTCGGCCATTAATAGTGGGAGCGCCACTAACTATCATAACGGATAATAAGGCATTGAAATTTATGAACACATGCAATTTCACTAATTCACGAATCACTAGGTGGATATTGGCGATTCAGGAGTATCAACCAACAGTGATACATTGCCCAGGAAAGGAAAACATACCGTGCGACGTCGTGAGTCGGATGTATCAGAATGAGATGGATAATAAGGGAAACAGTCAGAACCGTCAGGTTATAAAAGTAGGACGGTTACAAATAGGATGTGAAGAAACACTAAAAGCAAACTTTCAAAACATAAAAAACTTACAAAGACAACAACCAGAATTAGAAAAAATTTTTGAAAACGTGACCAAATTTAAGAAATATTCAATACAAGAAGGGATATTGTGTAAAGAAGTCAAAAATAAAATAAAGATAGTAATCCCGGAATCAATAATAAACGAGGTAATTGAGAACATACATCAGATATATGCTCACATAGGGAGAAATAAAATAACGAATATAATGAGCCAGAGCATGTATATAAAACAAATGAAGAAACGGATATTACAAGTGATAGAAAGATGTCAGATATGTCAGTACGCAAAACCGACAAATAGATACCTCCAAGGAAGCACGAAACCAATCGTCTCAAGAGGGCCAGGCGAAATGGTGGCGATAGACCATCTAGGGCCCTTACCAACCAGCGTTGGTGGAGTAAAACATATATTGGTAGTAATAGATAGCTTCTCGAAGTATGTTAAGTTATATGCAGTACGAAGTACCACAACAAGGAGCTCAAAGTTGAAGTTACTGCATTATTTTCAAGCAGTAGGGAAACCAAGCAAGATCCTTACAGATTCTGGAACTGCATTTACATCACGGCAATGGCGTACTTGGATCAGGTGTGAAAGAATCCAACACATACTGAGCCCAGTACGGCACCCGCAGGTGAATTTAGCAGAAAGAGTAAATAGAGAACTGAGAAGGATATTGCGGACCTACTGCTTTGATAACCAATCGCAATGGCGGAAGTACCTGTCATACATGGAAGGAGTAATCAATGCTTTACCGCATGAAGCTACTGGATATACTCCAGAGAAGATTCAGTTCGGGGTTGATCCGGAATATGTGTGGCAGGGATTTGTACCAGACGTTTGTAAAAATGTAGTAACGGAAACACAACAGCAGCGTGTGCGGAAGGCATACGATAGAATGAGAAGGACAGGAGAGCTCAGGGCTGAGAAATTAAATAGAAAGACGAAGCAGACGGAATTGAAATGTGGGGACAAGGTACTGGTAACAAGGGTAAATAGATCTAACTTGAGCCGTCAAGAAACCGAGAAGATGCTAATAATTTACCAGGGTCCATATGTAGTGGCTAGACGATTGGGGGCAAAAACGTATGAAATAGCAAACTTGGAAACAGGGAATATAAGGGGGACCTATGACATCAAAGACATAAAGATATTTAAAGAATAAAGGATAATAAGGCAAGGTAAATAAAAAATGATCCATCAGTGACATAGGGAGTAACGGTTAAGTAATAAAAATAAAAATGTAAAATAAATCTAAGTAGTAGATTAAAGCAGTAACATAATCCAAATACATAGGACAAATAATATAAAATCAGTATTAAATGTAAAAGAAAAAGCCATATGTTAAATGAACGGGATTCATTGAATTTATTAAAGTAAATGTTGTGTTAAACAACAATGAATGTGTAATATAAGGTTTACAATATACAATATTGTATAGTTAATATAAACTTGAAATAAGATTAAATAAAAAAGAATGTGACTAAGGACAGGAGTAATAAATGAGTAAATAGAATGTGAAGTGACTAATGTGACAATGATATATATGTGAGTGAAAGGGACAGGAGAGTAAATGGAACTTTAGTAAAATTAATTAAGTTATGAAGATGAATAGAAATAGTAGATTAATGAAAGGAATATGAAAATTTTAATATAAACTAGTATAAGTGTTAATGTTACTTTTCACAAATATGTTTATCTGTTTCAAGGGAGAGAAGAACCAAAATTTTCATATTTTAAAAAGAGGGGAATTTTGCAGCGGCAAGAATGTCCGATGCAAAGAATCAGGGTAATTGTACAGAATACCAGAATCAAACCTAACCTGGTTAAATAATTGGCTAAATTTATATGTAAAAATTTTAAAGCATAATAATAATAATAATATTAAAACTAGGGTAAATAATAGTAAAATGAAGAAAATTAGAAATAACTTTAGACTTAAAAAACATAAATTATAATCAATAAGAAAAATTATCACTTCAAAGTGGATAGCCTAAATTATGTATACAAAAAAGACGGTAATTGTGTAGTATAACAAACTCGTCATAGATGCCGGCTATTAAAATAATTGTACTTAAATATAATCAGGAATAAAGAATGTAAATTTATAAGATGTGAGGAAAGTAAATTAGGCCTAGCTAGGGAAAATAGTATTTATGTAAAAGTAAAGATTAAATGTTAAAATGTAATAGCCTAGAAATTAGGTTATACTAGAAGCAGTCATATTTGATTCCGGAAAAATCCGCCGACGTATGAGTACGGGAACTGGGTTGGAGGGAACGACGGTGGTAGACGTATGAGTATGGGAACTGTGTTGAAGGGAACGACGGGGGTAGGACGTGTGAGTATGGGAACTGGGTTGAAGGGAACGACGGTGGTAGGATGTATGAGTACGGGAACTGGGTTGAAGGGAACGACGGTTGTAGAACGTATGAGTACGGTTACTGGGTTAAGGGACGAATGGTGGTAGGACGTATGAGTTCGGGAAGTGGGTTGAAGGGTGCGACGATGATAGGACGGGTGAGTAAGGGAACTGGGTTGAAGCGTGCGATTTTGATAGGACGTGTGAGTAAGGGAACTGGGTTGAAGAGTGCGACGGTGGTAGGACGTATGAGTACGGCAACTGGGTTGGAGGGAACAACGGTGGTAGGACGTATGAGTACGGGAACTGGGTTGAAGGGAACGACGGTGGTAGGACGTGTGAATATGGGAAGTGGGTTGAAGGGTGCTACGGTGATAGGACGGGTTAGTAAGGGAACTGGGTTGAAGGGAACTACGGTGGTAGGACGTATGAGTACGGGAACTGGGTTGAAGGGAACTACTGTGATAGGACGTATGAGTACGGGAACTGGGTTGAAGGGAACGACGGTGGTAGACGTATGATTACGGGAACTGGGTTGGAGGGAACGACGGTGGTAGACGTATGAGTATGGGAACTGGGTTGAAGGGAACGACGGGGGTAGGACGTGTGAGTACGGGAACTGGGTTGAAGGGAACGACGGTGGTAGGACGTATGAGTACAGGAACTGGGTTGAAGGGAACGACGGTGGTAGAACGTGTGAGTATGGGAACTGGGTTGAAGGGAACGACGGTGGTAGGATGTATGAGTACGGGAACTGGGTTGAAGGGAACGACGGTTGTAGGACGTATGAGTACGGTTACTGGGTTAAGGGACGAACGGTGGTAGGACGTATGAGTACGGGAAGTGGGTTGAAGGGTGCGACGATGATAGGACAGGTGAGTAAGGGAACTGGGTTGAAGCGTGCGACGGTGATAGGACGGGTGAGTAAGGGAACTGGGTTGAAGAGTGCGACGGTGGTAGGACGTATGGGTACGGGAACTGGGTTGAAGGGAACGACGGTGGTAGAACGTGTGAGTATGGGAACTGGGTTGAAGGGAACGACGGTGGTAGGATGTATGAGTACGGGAACTGGGTTGAAGGGAACGACGGTGGTAGGACGTTTGAGTACGGGAACTGGGGTGAAGGGAACGACGGTGGTAGTACGTGTGAGTATGGGAAGTGGGTTGAAGGGTGCGACGGTGATAGGACGGGTGAGTAAGGGAACTGGGTTGAAGCGTGCGACGGTGATAGGACGTGTGAGTAAGGGAACTGGGTTGAAGGGAACGACGGTGGTAGGACGTGTGAGTAACAAATGGATAGATTTTTTAAGGATTGGGAAAATTTAGTACAAGAAAGCAAAGTTTTAAAAAAATTCGTTAATTGTAAAGAAAGTAGTGAAGAGAAGTGAGTCGAGAAACTGCCTACCCATCATCGAGGAGTAGTGAACGAGAAGGCGAATCCAAGAAATATCCCAACCGTAAAGATGTCAAGACATAACTATGCACGTTCGGGGCGCCACATATATAATTTACATATAAACACATACAATATAAAACATGGATACGAATTAATTAATAAAATAAAATATATAGAAACAAACAATAACACTATAATAAGTTATGACATAACTAATATGTACCCTAGTATCCCAATAGACGAAAACATAGAAATAATGAAAAACAAACTAGTACATGATAACGAAAAAGAAAACACAATAAATAGTATCATTACACTAACCAAACACATATGTAACCAAAATTACTTCCAATTTAACAATAAATACTATAAACAAACAACTGGACTCCCCATGGGATCACCCATATCATCAGTCATGTCAGTAATATACCTACAACATCTTGAACAAACAATAATTAAACCTATACTAAACACACATAATATTTTACCATGGACAAGATACGTAGACGATATACGTGTAATATACTAACCTAAAATTCACAACGAACACATCATAATACTAAACAAATTAAATACATACAACGAAAACATACAATTCACCGTCGAAACAGAAACAAACAGAATAATTAACTATCTTGACATTACATTAAATATAAATAATAATAAAATAGAAACTACAATAGACAGAAAACCCACTTCCAACAACACCACAATACACTATAAATCTAACCACCCCTGGACACACAAAATTAACACTTACAGTAACATGATAAATAAAGCAATAAAATACACACAAGATAACAAACAAAAACTAAATGAAGAATTAGATAACATTACAAAAATAGCAATAGAAAATGGATACAACAAACACCTTATAAAAAACATATACAATAAATTTACAAAAAACCTAACCTCAACACAACACTACAACCTGAACACAAAAATAATAAAAAAATCTACCTAAAATATAAATACACCAATAACAAAATAGAAAAATTAACAAATATATACAACAAAGAATACTACACTCCAACATACAAACCAAACAACAAAATAATAAAATATCTTAATAACACAAACCACAAAACAATTACAGAAAACATAACCTATCAGGAATTTACAAAATTACATGCAACGACTGCAACGCATTTTACATAAGGAAAATGACTATATCATTTAAAATAAGATTTGAAGAACATTACAGAGCATTCAAAAATAAAAATACAAAAGTATCAAATGTTGCAGCACACCTAATATCACATAAACATGAAATAACAAATTACGAAAATAACCTAACCATACTTGAAATTAATAATAACCCAATAGAATTAAACTCACTAGAAAAATACCACATTTATAAAAACATACACAACAATTTAATGAGCCTACAGACAATATATACAGAAGACATTCTATTCAAAAACATTATACACGCGACTCAAGAGAAAATGCGTGTAACGTCAACAAATACCAACATCACGGACCAAACATTCGCCCCAGAAAAATAGAGAAAAATTCATCAGTGATTCGACAATGGTCAAATGACCGAAAGGTGCCTCATCACACAAGGTAAAATTATTGCTCTTAGTGGTGGATAAAATTATTTACAATAGTATATATAAAGTAATTCTTTACGAATGGCCACAATATGTTATACTACATTATTATTATGTACCGATTTTAAAATATAGCTATAAATTATCCAGTTATGATGGACTGCGTTAAAAAAAAAGTTTTCTATGTAAACTAAGTGATTGCCGAATCGAACAAATTTTCTTCGGTCTTGCTACAACATACATAAGTATTTTGAGATTTCCGTGACCACAAAGTTAACGTTAATACACTCAACTATATTATTTTAAATACCTAAACACATCCTAACCGGATACTTTTGTAGCTATATTATAATGTAGTAAGAAAAGAGGTATATTAGAATTTGTTTAAATGGATTTAATTTATAAAGTTTCACATGTGTAAAGGGAGGTTATGTTTCGATTTTTTAAAACTTAGAATCACTATATAGGTCTACGTTTTATGACTCCTAGGACAACTTTTTGTTTAGAGAAACATATTTGAAAACAAAAAATTCCAAGACCACATTTAGTTTATTATTAGGGTTTGTTATTGTCAAAGACTTTAGTTTGTGATAGCGGTATAAATATTACATCCCTTTAAGTCTCAAAATTTGGAGGCGCAATAGCGATCTAACGAGATTGATTACGTGATTAGGTTTTGAATAGAAATAAATTTGGACTAGAAATTAAGCACCACTTTGTTATTTCGCTTTTACATTAAAACTTACAATTTGTAGAAAGTTAACAAAATTATTTCGCTTATAAAGTTAAAACTTGAAATTGTTTAGAGCAATGGGCTCTGTTAATAAGACGACTAAAATGCCAACAAACGGTTTAATTATATAATAAAAGTATAAAAGACATTATTTTTATTATACCATTACTTTGTACCGATCATATACAAAATCTAAAATGTGAACGTTGCAGATGTTTCATTTACCTATAATAGGCTACTGATATTTCCTTGGTAAATTCAAGATTAGAATTTAATATATATATTTCTGCATAAGTTTATCTTGACCTCTAAGCTTTAAGTGGCGTAGTGACAAACTCTTCAAAGTCAAATACCTGTTCTTATTGAATACCAAACCTCTCGGAATGCTGTATGAGATAATCCTGATATTAGAAGTTAATTTCTGTAATTGGTTTTCAATAGAAACCTATTTAAAAATAATTAATAACGAAGAACAACTCACAATCAATAATTTATTTTCTCGCGTTTCGATGATAAAATAACCATCATTGTGTACAAATATACACATCTAAACTATAACTCGTGTGTTGATATACGATTTAGCTAAATTTCACTAGTACAATGTTTACTTTATATTAAATTTTCTTATATAAAGAGTTTTTTGGTGAATATATCGAGTAGATGATAAATCTTAAAGTATAGACTAACCTGTTTTATTAAATCCACAATATAAGGTCCCAATTATAGGTAAAGGCGTGGGCCCGGGTATGTGTGCTGCCATTCGTCGAATACGGTTATTGTATATAAAAAACCAAACATACAGCAGTGTTAAGATTATAACAAACAGTATGACCAACATTACGACTGAGTATTCTCTCCAAAGTGACTAATCGCTTACTGGGTAACTAAATTTATAGCGACGGTAACACTTACTTGCCAGTGAAGGCTATCTACATTATTAACTTGTAAAGCCCGCGATAAACTCAGATATCAAACATTGCGGGGTTATCGGTTCACCGATTATCCTTCACAAACACTTGTTATGTGTGGTGTACAGTTATTTTAAATAAACTGTATTAAATGTGAGATAATACAGCCCATTCGTAACTTTTAACTTTCTTATTTATGCCGAAGAATTAGCTAAACTACTACGTAAATTTTATCACAAATTTTAAAGTCGCACAGATAAACAGTAATCGACAGTAGCGATAGCAGCTGTTGCCAAACTGTTGCTGAAGAATACCAAGGTCAATGAGCGGTCGGCGGAGGGGGGATAGAGCGCAATCATCTATCACAAAAAAAGTTTTTTACTTTCCGAACAACCCACGTATATAAACATCTGAACGATGAAGGAATTTTCTTTCACTACTATCCCGAATGTCTGTATGTGGTTTTAGTATGTTACTCTGTAAAATGAGAAATACTAGGGACCCACTGAAGGAATACCCCACCCCGATCAAAGAAAAGATTTAAGGCTATGGATGCCCGACAGCGGCGACCGTGGTCGCACCACACCGCTCTAAGGCATCTCGGCGTTTACTTACGTTTACTTATCATCCCAAACACCTGATGCACGCAAAAACAGTTAGTTAAAGAATTAGTAAAGTGGGGCTTACTAGTTTGTATGGCATGATGCGGTGGTGGCGACTTTATGTAACGCTAATTTTAACAGGCAATGCTAGTAGGTGGTGTGTAGAGGCTTATTTGAATGTCGCGTATTTGGTTATTTGACAGCTGCGTATTTTGGTTAGATGATCTTTGGTCATTTGAAGAGGCTGACTTCGGTCGGCGATGCTTGTTCAAAATTTTACTGGCGTTGGCAAGCTGTAGGTGCTGCGGTCGGGCCGTCGCAACACACACACACACACACACACACACACACACACACACACACACACACACACACACACACACACACACACAATAAAAGGTTCAAAACCGATAATGGTAGGGAAAATTATTTTTAAATTGACAAATCAATATTCGTACATATTACAATTTACAAATGTTACGTACTTTTCTTTAAATTAAAGATAATTTAAAAGACAGTGTAAATGCTTCAGAGAGGGACTCCTTATCGGCCAACCTTTGTCTTTTACAAGGTTCGGTACGGCCCAGTTCCTTTCGAATCGTCGGTTAAACGACATCTCTCCCGTCACTCTCGACGTGACGTAGTTTTTGTGTGTTCTAAACGAGGCTCGGTTTAGACCATTTCTCTCTCTTTGTTTCTCCTGTCGTGTGGCGAAGGTACTCTTAACATTAATAGTGACATTTTGAATATAAGTGATTTCCTTAAGTTCAACAGGTAATTGATAAGTGCGGGAAAGGGTGCACCCGAATAACTGTCCGACAAGTGGTGGTACTTCGCCCAGTGAGGTATGTACAAAACGTCAACTTCATTCATTTAATTATTTAAGGTCCTCCTGAAATCAGTGTTGCCGTTACATGGCAAAATATTTAACATTTTTGGTCCTACGGCCCGGATCTTTTGAAAAGGTCCTATGTTAAAACATGTCCACAAGTGTGACGTACATATTTCCAACCGCACGCAATATCTTGTCCTTGTTACAAAGCTTACCTCACTCAATTTCTTATCTATCAGCTGTTCAAATACAGAAGATTATAACAAACCCTCTCTGAAAGCATACCTTTATAATTAACTACGCTTGTCTATTTGTAAACAATTCGTATGATTCAAAGTTTATGTTTCTCACTCATACTATGTTAATAGGTTAATATATTTATAAATATTTTCTGCTAACTATTTAGTATGGTAAAAGAAGTCACCTATGATTTCAGTGCTTATAAATTGCAAATTTATATTTATTAATGCTTATTGTTTTGAAGCAGATCATTCAGTTACATGCTGTCTAATGTAATTGTAATTATTTCTTTTTAAAATATTTACATTTTTCATAATTTGTATTGAACGTTTCTTTGATTGCAATTATTGGGAGATATCTTGTTATTGTAACCTTGAATAAGAGACATTTGTTTACTTGAACTGTTTACGTCCGTTCATAAGTTCAAACATTCAATATTTACATTTCTTTGTGAGAAACTAGTTTATGCTTTCTCTATCGCTCTTGCTATTAGTATAGCATATTTTGTTAGTGTATTTAAAGAGCCTTATTGTTATTGTAGATATAATTCAATTCTACAAAATGGCCAAATCACTAAGGGTAATCACTGCTAAGAAGGAAGCTCTATTTTCCCAGATCCAATCTATTTATGATCTCACGCAAAAGATTTCTGATAAAGCGATCATGCAGGAATTAATGATCCGAGCTCCCTCTGTCGCTAGCATTAAACAAGAATTTTTAGACACATTGGACTTATTCAATGAACTCTCGTTGGAAAAAGATAACGATTTTATTCCCAATTTCTCAACTTCGGCTGTGGTTAATGATCTTGTTTCTCGCATAAATTACACTGTTGCTTCAATAGAAGCGAAACAAGCTGCTAGGCAAAAAACCGAAGCTAGCTCTTCACTCTCGTCGCAAATCCCATTGCGACTTCCAAAATTGGAACTCAAACATTTCACGGGTGATCCATTTGAATGGATTTCTTTCAAAAATCTCTTTGACTCTACCATACATAAAAATACATCTCTCAATGCTGTCACCAAACTACAGTATTTGCTCAGTGTACTCTCAGGTGAACCATTAAAATTAATTAATTCTTTACCTATTTCGGAAGTTAATTATCAAGTCGCGTATGACCTTCTTATGGAGAGATATCATTCTCCAAGACGATTAATGTCAATTCAACTCAATAGAATTCTCGACTTGCCGAATATCAATTACACTTCTAATCAAATGCGTAACTTTGTTACAAGTTACACAGAGAACACCCAAGTCTTGAAGGGGCTACAAATTGATATCACGAGTAACAATCCCTTATTGTCAGCGATGATTTTACGCAAGTTGGATTCTACTATACTGAAGAAGCTTGAACAATCACGGGATAACACGTCGACCCTGGCAACACCTGCGGACACGCGACACTACATTCCTTTTCAACTCTCAACGCTAACTCATTACCTTCAAACTCACCTCAAATTTCAAAGGGAAAACAGTTAATGTATAAGACTCAGGTTAACCGAAAGGGGACTTCGCTGTAACTCTGTCAATGACACAGCGTCTGAGACAAAGCCTCCTTTATGTTTTTTGTGTAAAGGAACAGACCATAAAATCTATTCATGCCTTAAGTTTAAGGCCAAATCTCCGACAGAGCGTTTGAAGATCGCGAAGTCGTATAGTAGATGTATTTCATGTTTGGGCGCTCACAGTGTGAAGTTTTGTAAATCCAATTCGACTTGTTTTCAATGTAAAAGGAAACATCACACTCTTCTCCATTTCGACAACGATTACCTGCCTCAGCATACACCATTAAAGTCCTCTCTTTCCCAGGACCAAGGTGTAACAGAAGTTGTTCAGTCACCTATTAGTATGACTTCTCAGGCGACTAATCCTGCCTCTCAAAGTACAACTGTGCTCCTGGGCACACTTTTAGTAAAACTCTCCTCTCCTACCGGGACGACTTATGTTTTCCGGGCTCTGGTGGACTCAGGAAGCCAATCCTCATTTATTTCAGAGCAAGTAGCTCAACTAATGTGTGTAACTCGAACGAGAAGTAATCACAACATTGTTGGACTTTCTCAAACTCTTACTCGCTCAAGGGGCATGACCTCTTTAGGCGTGCACACTCTCGATGGCACAGTAATAGCTGCCAAACATAATTTTCTCATTCTCGACAAAATTTGCGTCGATTTACCTCGTACTCACATTGACGTTAAAGTACTAAATAAGGTACAATCTTATACACTTGCCGACCCTACTTTTCATTTGCCAAGTAGCATTGATATTCTTCTGGGCGGTGCTCTTTTTCCTTTAATATTGGACTCCAACTACGCATTCTCTCGGCTCTAATATGCCGTGCCTGATAGGCACTCACTTTGGATTCATGGTTATGGGAGAAGCTCCATGTCTGCCTACCTGTGAAAGGGAATCTAGTGCTAGTATGTCCACCACATTACTCACGGTGAATGACTTGGAACTGCACAATTCTCTTCAAAAATTCTGGCCTATATCTCATTTTGAGCCTGCAAAACTCATTGACACAGGGGAATATAAACCTATTTCACCTATATCTCTTCTCTCCACTGTTCACTCAGAATGGGACTTGCTGCGGAAATATTCTAGATTTAGTCGACTGCAGCGTGTAATGGCGTACTTCTTGCGTTTCATACACAACTCTCGTCACTTAGGAAGAACTGTTGGACCTCTCACTACGGGGGAGTTGAACTCAGCCAGAATCCGAATATTCAAATTACTTCAGGCATCCTCCTTCATCGAAGATTTAAAGGCATTAGGACACACCCCTCCTACCAGGGTATCTTCTAGGCTTCGACGATTAACACCATTTCTCGATAGCGATGGCGTCCTGCGAGTTGGTGGACGACTCGAAGCAGCACAGATTCGTTATGAGACACAACATCCGGTGATTTTGCCTAAGAAACTCCCTGTGGTTGACTCCTTGATTGACCTATATCATCGGAAGTACCTTCATTCTGGAGTTCAACTCACTCAATCACTTCTCGCACAAGAGGTGTGGATATTGTGTGCTCGGAATGTAGTCCGTGCACGCGTCTTCAAGTGTATTGTGTGCTTTAAGCACCGACCTAAAAATAAAAATCCTCTTATGGGAAACTTACCTCAACCTCGACTGACCCCTACTCGCCCATTTCTCAACACAGGCATTGATTATGGTGGTCCTTTCACTCTGAAAGTACATAATCTACGCTCTATTCGAACCATCAAGGCATACATCTGTGTCTTTGTTTGCCTTGTCACCAAAGCTGTTCACATTGAGGTGGTCACTGATCTCTCGACGGACGCGTTCATCGCAGCATTGACTCGATTTGTGTCTAGACGAGGTCTTTGTCAACACGTCTATTCCGACTGCGGAACAAACTTTGTGGGAGCTGACAATGCTCTGCGATCTCTACTCAGGACCTCAGGACAAGATCTCGTTTGTGAATTTTCATTTCAACGTGGAGTTAATTTTCACTTCAATCCTCCTGCTTCACCTCATCAAGGAGGGCTATGGGAAAGCGCAATTAAAAGCGCTAAACATCACTTGCGTCGCGTCATAGGTGAACACGTTCTAACTCTCTCCGAATTCATGACTCTGACAACTCAAGTCGAGTCAATCCTCAACTCTCGACCACTCACACCGTTGTCTAACGATCCTTCCGATCTTACTGCTCTGACCCCAGGACACTTTTTAATTGGAGCTCCACTCGTCGCCGTACCCGAAAGAAATCTGGCTGAAGTCCCTACTAATCGACTTAAGCATTGGCACCTCGTCCACGCTTTTCACCAACGCGTGTGGAAAAGGTGGCAGCTGGAATATCTTCACACTCTACAGCAGCGGACCAAATGGACGGAAACGACAGACAACCTTCGTGTGGGCGACCTAGTGCTAGTGCATCAACCTACTCCGCCTCTCTCTTGGCCATTGGCAAGAGTGACACAAGTGTTCCCTGGCACAGACGGTGTGGTGCGAGTTGTTCAGCTCAAGACACAGCAAGGACTTATAACTCGACCTTCTCATAAGGTTTTCCCCCTGCTCATTAGTGCAGAATAAACTTATTATTTTTCTCATGTTTCTAGAAAAGGAATTTTTATTTTATTTAGTGTATATTTGTTTTTTGTGAAGAACTCTCAGTTTGTTTATTCATAATTATTGTTTTTTTTCTCTCATGGTGGGGTAGCTTATATTGTATTCTTCTTTGAATCCTAGGAGGATTCAAGGCCCCCGGTATGTTACGTACTTTTCTTTAAATTAAAGATAATTTAAAAGACAGTGTAAATGCTTCAGAGAGGGACTCCTTATCGGCCAACCTTTGTCTCTTACAAGGTTCGGTACGGCCCAGTTCCTTTCGAATCGTCGGTTAAACGACATCTCTCCCGTCACTCTCGACGTGACGTAGTTTTTGTAAGTTCTAAACGAGGCTCGGTTTAGACCATTTCTCTCTCTTTGTTTCTCCTGTCGTGTGGCGAAGGTACTCTTAACATTAATAGTGACATTTTGAATATAAGTGATTTCTTTAAGTTCAACAGGTAATTGATAAGTGCGGGAAAGGGTGCACCCGAATAACTGTCCGACAAGTGGTGGTACTTCGCCCAGTGAGGTATGTACAAAACGTCAACTTCATTCATTTAATTATTTAAGGTCCTCCGGAAATCAATGTTGCCGTTACATGGCAAAATATTTAACAACAAACCTTTTTCAAAAATAATAACTATCCATGAATATCTCATACAAAACTTTAAAAATTAAACGAAGCAATGATATCACGAAAAATCAATGCATCTTAAAAATAATACTGTAACAATATTTATAATACAATATTTTCAACAATTCAATTATAACATTTTTATAACAATAAATTTTAATTTAAAACTATAGAAATTTGTAAAATTATAAAATTTATAACAGTTTTAATTTGTAAAGACTAGAATCATTTCGTATATTTAACTCTTTAATAAATACAAGTTATTTTTTTCAGATGGAGAATTACTGTACTTAGATTGTAAATAGAAACACCAATATTCCACGGTTCTTTTCTGGTATTGGAAAGGTAATAGTAAGTAATTAGATTCTAACATATAGGTAATGTTTACAAGCTCGGCAAACATGAAACTTTCTAAACTCAACAAGGACGTCAAGGTTAGGTTTGAGTAGGTCATTATAAACCTAAAAACTGATACTTTTATGTAATGTTTAGTGAACAAAGATATTATGCAACTAGCAAAAACATGAACATTAAGGATCGTTGTACAGCAGGAAAAACTGTAATGTTTGAGTAAGTCCGTATTGAAATAAATTGAATGGCTGGCATGACAATGATACAGACAATGTTTATTTAGGTTCACTAAAATTACGTCAGGGAGAAACAATCAATTTACATATAACAGGTTTTGACATAAAACTGTTAGAGCACTCTCATAAACCAGCTCTATTTAAACAACGTCAAGAATGAAGACAAAAACCCACAATATTTGTAATGCAAACAATGATTAATAAAGAAAACAATTTTAAACCAATTTTGGCCAGTAAGTAAATCAGTAGTTAAATTCGCTGAAATGAAGACTTTAATGGGCCTATGTGTCCAATGATAAGAAAAGAAATTAAGTGTCCGGTAAGGGGATATCTTTAACAGGTAGATTAAAACGCTAGATACGATCAGCTGTTTAAAAAGAACTTTTTATATCGAGTTTAACTTACACTCAACTTGTGACATACAAGTAAAAGTATGTTGGTAAACAAGCTGTGTTGAAGGATTTGTTCATATACAAATAAAGACTAGTAAATACAAAGTATATTTTAAGAAGCAGTTGTTGAAGGTAAACAAAGAGACCTACGATTTATTAATAATAATCTAGGCTTGCCACGGGTTTGTATCTAAATGGTAACGGTGTTAAATTTAATCGGTGGTTAAATAGTGAAATGAAACAATCAACAAATTAGTAAAAGAGGCTAAAAATTTTTTAATAGGCTTGAATATTGGGCGTATTAATTGATGGGTGCTCCAGCTACTTGCTCTTTACAACCCTTGTATGAACAAAGATAAGGGAGGGTAGAAGGAAGTGGGTGCAGGACTGTGAGGCAGTCAACCCCTTGTTTTGACGAGAGTTGACAGGTAGTTCCCTATCTGTGGACTGAGTTCCAGTCGCTCTCTCTTCCTCACTCCCGGAGAAAGGAGGGAGTGAGATAAAGAGGAAGAGCATTTCCACTCCAGCGTGTAGACCTAGAGGTTCTAGGAGGTAAGAGGCTCTTGGAAAACCAACTCGCCTTTCTAACTCTTTCGCCGAGTCATCTACTTTGCCTCATCTACTACGAAATGTGACAGTGGTTCAGTAGCGAAACCTTTTTATTCCATGTCGAAAAAGTGTTGACCTAATTTAATTATTGTGTATAAAACTATGCCAGAAAGTAATCTTGCACGATCCAAGCTTATCATAACTGTTGATTAAAATCACCAATTATCCTCGATCTAATTGGATTATCCTATCCAATTATCCTGGATAGGATAAAAAATCAAATCCATTGTTTTTAACCTAACTTGAATCGCAACCCTGTCCCCCACATCACCTCCAACCCCATACAAGGTGGGTGCCGCTGGCACATGGTCTCGGCCCTGCTTCTTGACATTGGGTCATTAACCGCTGCTGGCTCTCCGTCCGTTTTCCGAAGAAAGTAGGGAAGGGTAAGAAATGTTATAATAACCTAATACTGGGCATAAGGAATCATTATTGCATCGAGTGGGAAGGGGATTTTACTTTACTGTTCCCTATTTGGGTTATAAAATAATGCCTTAGGTTATAATATATTGGAGGAAAACGCATAAAGAAGGCAATGGGAGAAACACATCCTCCTTGGTCGAACAGTCACCATAAGGAGAGGTAGGGGCGCACCCAGGATTGTGTCAAGGGGCCAGAGCTACAACGGGACCGGGGGAGTTTTAGTTTGTTCATCTCCATAGAAAATATTGAATTTGTACCCCTCTAAACTAATGTTTTAAGCATATTCAGCATAAAAATAACTCAAATTGAGACTAAATCTGTATTTTTTCATGTCATAGTATAGTAGGTAGTTTATTATTTTTCGACGAGTAAGTACATTGGACGTTTTTACATTTTGATTCCTGTACCATTGACTTTCATTGAAGTCGTCTTGTTGTTTTTTTTCTACTCGCAAAATGATAGTAATCAAAGAACATTTTCTAATTACGATTTAAATTCTAAGACCATGGACAAAAAAAAACAAATGAAACCTTAGGATATATATAGGATATTTATTGTTATAAGTTGATTTGGTTTTTTAATATGTTCTCAAAATTCACACCAAAATATGGAGAATGTTATTAAAACTATTTGTCTGGTCCTCTTGTCATGACATCTCGGAAACGTTTTAAACTGGTGGTTTTAAACTGACGAGCCTAATTCCTCCTATTTATTAAGCAGTTATTCTTTAACTAACGATTCTACTACTATACCCTCTGAAGATTGCAGAGAGATGTTAACGACCATAGAGGACAAGTACTATTGTTATGATCGTACAAACGGAAGTTAAATAACTGTTTAATTATCAAACAATCCCCTAATTTTAATATTTCCCCATAATTGTCAATTAACAAGTAACTTCAATGCTTATTTTGGTCTACCTTAAAGTGCAAACTCAAAAACTGCGTATTTTACCGCAAAGCGGAATGTTAAGGTTTTTTAAAACTAATGATAGGGTGATTCCGGGAGGTATGGCCCCTTGGGTGAGATGGACCACTACAGATATTTCCAAAACTAGCCACTATAGTTCACTACAAGTAATGTGCTAATGTCGTGTCTGACTAGTTTGATGTGCTGGCGATTGTGCTTGATTTCATCCATTACTTCTTGATTTATCTTTGAAAATAATTTCAAGGTAAATGATACGTTTTGTAGTAGTTGAGTTGTCAACCTGTTATACTGCGTATTACTAAATAATATTCTTTAAGTTTGATATATAAATGAAAATAAACATACTACTGACCATAGTATAGCACATTTGTCAACCTACGCCCACTGGGTCCAATATGGTGTCCTAGTTCATCTCTCCCTAGCGATCAGAATTAGTTTCTTCTGTTCCCTGTACCAGGGCATCATATGGACCTTAACTTAGTCCTATCTATTCCCATCTATTATTAATCCAATTGGATTACCCTATCCAATAAACCTGGATATGATAAAAAATCAAATTCATTGTTTTTAACCAACTTGACGCGCAACCCTCTTCTCCATATCCACTCCAACCCCCACATGGTCTGGACCCTGCTTCTTAGCAGGAGGTCATAAGCTGCAGCTGGCTCACCATCCATGTGATATTGCAATTAGATTTAGCTCTAGGATAATCAATGACAACTATATCTAACCAACTCGGTGTTATTTAATGATAAACGTAACAAGCATAAAAGTGTTTCGGATTTCAAGTAATCATTTAAACTACACTAAATAAATCTATGTTTACTTGTATTTTATAACTGCTGTGTTGTTTAAATAACTGATGGATGTTGACGACAACACACACTGCCTATGTGATACCATAATTTCCTTCTGTTCCCAGATCCAGCGAATCATTATTACTTTACCTTAGACCAAACTAATTCTGTCTATTGGAAAAGGAATTAGGCCAGGATAATCAATGACATCCATATCTAGGCTACTCGATGTCATTAAATGATAAACATAACTTCCACAAACGTGTTTCAGTGATCAAGCCACCATTAAAACTACCCTGAATAAAACTAAATTTACTAGTATATTATACATGTTTTCAAATGTTGTTTTATTCATTAATGGATCTTGACAACGACACACTGCCTATGTGATATCATAATTTCTTTCCATTTCAAAAAACAGGGGATCAATATGACCTTAACTTTGCCCTACCCAATTTATCTAGGATAATCAATGACATCTGTATCTACGCAACTGAATACTTATTTAATGATAAACATAAGACACACAATCTCGTTTCGATGTTCAAGTCATTATTAAGACTACACTGAATACATCTGAATTTTCTTGTGTTTTACTTGGTTCTAAGAGCGGTTTAAATAAATGATGGATGCTGAATCATCCATCTCTTTTCAAAAGTTGTCTATGTGACACAATAATTTTCCTCCATTCCTAGTACCAGGGGATAATTTCTTTAGGTAAGTCATTACCTTAGTCTTAAATAATACCCACTATTCCATCCTTTTATCATATTTTTCTAACACTCCAGTATTTCAAGTAGTCCTCTTTTTATTAGGCCTACTACTATATAAAGTAGGCCTAATTAACGATCTAGTAGAATAAATTTTACATATAGTGGGAACTATTTTTGTGGCACTGTCCAGGAACAGGCGCGTATCCAGCGACTTGCTTTGGAGGGGGGGGGGCGATCGATGCATTATATACATATATATATATATATATATATATATATATATATATATATATATATATATAATATGTGTGTGTGTGTGTGCGCGCGCGCGCGCGCGTGCGTGTATGTAAAAACATAGAACAGAAGAAGTTCTTTCTACGCTTGCGTTAGAAATCGGTAACGTGATAAAGATTCGTAGCAAATTAGACTTTTTAATAAATAATTATTGCAGTTTCGATAACACTTATGGCTAGAGAATATTATTAATTTCATAATAAGCTATTATTATAAAAATGGTTTATTAATTAATATAAGTAGTTATTCTTCCAACACGAACAATTCCGGAGTCAACTACGAATATTTCGCTTGCAAAACTACGTATTAAAAATCATATTTTTTTTTTCAAGAAAGAAACGCTGCCAGGAAAAATCCCGCGACAGATCATGCAGGAACCCTTCGACGCGAAGGTGATGGATGGAGTGAAGCTCCAAACCAGCACCTACGAAGACTACGTTAACCTCCAGAGGTACCTTGGGGAGAAGGGTGTGCCCCACCACGTATTCCGCCTCGAAAATGAGAGAACATTTAAAGTAGTAGAAAATCATATGTTTTTTTTTTACCCGGGTCTGAGCCCCCAAAACCCGCCCAGCCCTCGTGGCAGCCAACCTCTAGCGAGCTACCTCCGTCTCACATACGCATGCGGTTAGTATCCCTACCGCGAGTGAAGGAAACGGGATTGATTGCCCATGTACCAAGCTCATAAGGTCTTTCCATGGAGAATCAGGAGATAGTGAAATGAAACTTAACGGTAAGTGTCGCGCTAAGAGCGGGATGAAAAAACCTGGCAAGAAAGAAACCCTGCCAGGAAAAATCCCGCGACAGATCATGCAGGAACCCTGGGGGCTTGGATCACCTTATGCTAAGGAATAAGGAGAGGTATTACCTTGCAAATACCTTGTTAGTGAGTCTATGGCAGGAATGGCATGCACCTCTTCTTCTGCTGCCTACTCGAAACTGAAAAGGCATGCAATCAAATTATTACTTCCGTTGGGGCTAAGCTGCGGCCCTGGAGATGTGCCCCTGCGTCACCTGGAACATAACTGTGAAGCAGAATTTATTAGTATGTATATTTTATTTTGGTGGTATGGTGTGAGCTAGGCGGTCAGTAAGGACAGCGGCCGTCTGTGTGTGTCGTGGGTGGGGTCATATCTACCCAGTGAGGAAATGAGTGTTGATGTTGTATGTGCGTGAGCCTGTTTGTAGAACTTTGTTGCTAAGTGTCGGAGGTGTTGTTTGATGAAAGGCACTTTTAAGTCAGTGTGAAGCAGTGTTAATCTTGTACATCTAGGTGCCTTCGTGATTATTCGCAAAACCTTGTTTTGGAATAACTGTAGTCTGCGTGTGCGTGTGTTACCTGCATGGCCCCAGACGGGTGATGCGTAAGTGAGTATGCTGCGCAACATAGATACGTATATAGTAGTGGCCGCCCGTAGTGAAAGTGGGCTTGTTCTGTTAAGCATAGGATATAGTTGTGTTAATCTAATTGTTGCTTTTTTTAACGTGTTGGTAATGTGAGGGTCCCAAGTCAGGCCTCTGTCGAGTATGACTCCCAGATATTTGACCTGGTTCCCCCAGTGAATGTCCTCGCCTAATAGTTTTAGAGGTGTGTTGAGTTGGTGTGTCCTACGTTTGGAGAGAAGCAAAGCCTGGCACTAGGCCACGTTCACCTTAACTCTCCAGTAGCTCAGCCATGATTCTAGTACTGTAAGGTGGTCCTGTAAATATAAGTGTATTAGATGTGGTTTCCATGACTGAGCAGATAACGCGGTGTCATCTGCAAATATGGCCACTTGTGTGTTGAGTGTTGTCGGTATGTCGTTGATGTAGATGTTGAACAATACGGGCCCAATAATTGAGCCCTGAGGGACTCCGGCCCGTATAGTCCGTAGTGTAGATTGAGCTTGATCTACATCAACCCTAAACTTACGGTTGGACAGGTATGAGCTAACTAGGTGTATGAGCCCGTCTGGAAAGCCATAGTGACGAAGTTTCGCTAAGAGCCCGTTGTGCCAGACCCGGTCAAAGGCCTTTTCAATGTCCAGGAAGACTACCCCAGTCGAGCAGTAATTGTTGAAACCCTTGGTTGCATGCTCCACCACTCTCATCAGCTGATGCGTAGCCGAGTGTTTTGTCCTGAAGCCAAATTGCTCTGGCCTCAGTATGTTGTGTGTGTGGATATGTTTGTTGATACGTTTGAGCAAAATTTTTTCAAATACCTTGCCCATCGTATTCAACAAGCTTATCGGTCTATATGAATCAGGTTTGTTGTGGTCTTTTCCCGGTTTGGGGAACACCAAGATCTTGGCCTCCTTCCAAGCGTCCGGGAAGTGTTGTGTCCGGAGTATAGCATTATAGATGTTTGACAGATAAATGATCGCTTTCTCCGTGAGGTTTTTTAGCGTTGTGTTGGTGATGGTGTCTGGTCCAGGAGCTTTCCTGGAGTTTGTTTGTGAGATTGCCCACTTTATCTCTGTGATTGTAGTGTCAGTGTTTGGCTCTAATGTAGGACAGTAGGCAAACTGTGCTGTTTCTAAATCTACTTTAGCTGTAACGTCTGCATCAGCTGGTTGGTCGTTTGGTTGGAACGTGCTCTCAAGTGTGTCAGCAAACAAGTTAACTTTGTCGACCGCGTCGCCCACCTGCCCATTCGGGCTGATGAGTGGGGGATAGCGCAGCGGTTCTCGCGTGAAGTGTTTGACCATCGGCCAGATGGGTGTGTCTGTTGTGTTTAAGGTCGCCAATTCCGCTTGGAAGCCATCGACTTTGTACTGAATTAGTTCCCGCCTAATTTGCCTCTTAAGGCGATTAAGTGTTGTGTGTGGAACGCATCTGTTTACCCCGTGTTGCAATGCCCGCCGGATCCTATTTCGCCGGGTGATTAGACATTCGCCGGTATGTGTACATAGTGTCTGGGCTGACATTTAACTGGTACCGCGTTAGTAATCGCAGTACGTATTGCCGTCGTAAGGCTGCCGACGGCTTTGTCTATGTCCAGTGGTGAGTCGACATTTAGGGTGGCAGGTAGAGTGCTGTCCAGCTGGGACTGGAATAACTCCCAGTCAGCCAGTCTGTAGTTCAGCACCTTCCTTAGCTCTTTGCGAGCAGGGCTTCCAGAAACCGCCATTATCACGGGGTAGTGATCTGAATTCAGATCTCTATCGACGTGAAGTTGCGGTGACACTAGCAGACCTTTCGCAATAGCTATATCCAAAATGTCTTCCGTGTGGTAAGTGCTGTGGTGTGTTGGTTCAGGAGGGGCCAGCAGTATAGCTGTTGTGTTTTGTAAGAAGGTTTGGAGTTGCCGGCCTCCTGTGTTTGTAGACTTACAGCCCCAGCATGTGTGTTTAGAATTAAGGCGACTATTACCCTACTAGAGGTCTGTAGAAGAACTTCTAATTCGCGAGTGTAATCAACAGAACCCGGGGGTTTGTACGCCGATACAAGTGTTGTTGTGCTGCCGTTGAGCTCAAGCCTAATAGCTGTTGCTTCAACGCATGTGAGTGCGGGCAAAAACAATTCAAAATGTTTAATGCGTTTATCTATTATTATAGCCGTACCGCCGCGGCTTCTAGTTGTCCTGTCAGTGCGGTAAACTTTAAAGTTTGGCATTGAGAATTTATCTTGGGGGTTTAGGTGTGTTTCTGTAATAAGCGCTAGTTTATAGTTGTTTCTTTGCATATAGCGAAGAAGCTCTAGTTTTTTATATTTAACGCCGTTGGCATTCCATATCAGGACCGGTAACCTATCCATGGTTGACAGAAGAGACGTACTGGATGAAGGAAGTCAGGAATTCTGAGAAGGTTTTGGGAGGTGAGGATAAGGTCTTGACAATGAAAAGACCCAGTCCGCCCGTGAAGGCTTCCCAGGTCAGAGCAGAGTTAACAACTCTTAGGAGCGGTTCAAAGGTCCCTTTCGCCCAGTCTATAGAAGCGGACGAGGTAGGTATGGTTAGGGGTGGGTTAACGTGGACTGCAGGAGCCATATGTGGCTCTGGCTGAGGTTGGGAAACCGTCCTGGCCTTTGTGGGCTTGGGGCGTTTATCCTCTCTTTCCTTTTGCGGGGGATTAACCCTGGCTTTAGGAACGGGGGGTGTCGTTGACGACCCTGCCTTAGGACCAGAAATGGTATTGGGTGACAGTAAGTTAGGTGTTGGAATTAGGGCCGGTTTGGGGGAAGTAATGGTAGGAGGTGGCATTTGCACTGGCTTCCCAGAGGTAGCTGAAGCAGATGCCTGGGCGTAGGAAATGTTCGGTGTTGTGTACCGTGGAGCAGGCACCTGTGTTTTTGTTTTGGCTGAAGGGGCCGGTTTTGGGGTTTTATCCCCATCGACCTTCTTCTTTGCCTGGGCCTTGGATTTGGCGGCCTGCTTGTAAATGGCGCAGCCTCGATAGTTCGCGGTGTGGTTAGCCCCGCAGAGGATACACTTGAAGTGGTCTCGATCCTTTGTGCAGGTCTTGGAATCGTGGCCCTCGCCACATTTAACGCACCGAGGAGTAGCCTTACAACAGCTTGTTGTATGACCTATCCTCTGGCAGTTGAAGCATTGCACAGGACCTGTGGGCTGCCTGTAAGCTTCCACTCGTACCCGCATGAAGCAAATACTGGTCAGCGCCATTGCTTCACGAGCGTCTTTTTCGGACGCTAGCTCCACAAGGAACATGGGCAGAGGCTCCTTGGTAAAGTGTCCCTTCATTTGGGACACTTTGAGGACCTCCATACCCCTGCTTTTAAGGTCGTTTCCGACCTCCGCTGTTTCGGTGGATTCATCCACCCCTCGAACTACTACTTTAAATGTCCTCGCATTTTCGAGGCGGAATACGTGGTGGGGCACACCCTTCTCCCCAAGGTACCTCTGGAGGTCAACATAGTCTTCGTAGGTGCTGGTTTGGAGCTTCACTCCATCCTTCACCTTCGTTGCTAAATAAAAGTAAGGGTTGTATTTGGACTTGAATTCCTTACTAATGTCGATTAAGCGGTGGTGATCTGGGTAGATCGTGATTGCAGGGATTTTGGCCGCTGCCCCGGTAGATTTTATGTTTTTAGCTAAGTCTGCCATAGGCGAGTCCGTGACCATTTGTGGAGCTCTGTGAGCCACTGCGCTGGCAACAGCGCCGGCAGTCTTCACAGGGTCCACGGTCTTTCGTTTCGCCGTGTTTTCGGTACCGGAGTCGGACTGGCGAGTCTGCTTCTTCTTCTTCCTCCTTACGACAGGCCGATACCCGGCATCATCGTTGGCGGATTCAGCAGCAGAACCCTCCGTCATAGTATAGTCAGTGCCTAGCTATGATTGGGAGTAGGTGCTGAGAGGAGTTGCTGGTCGAGATGGGCCGTCGGAGGGCCCGCCAAGCGCCGCCGCCATAGCCGCGGAAGACGCCCTCGCAGCTCCGTACACCCTCAAGGGGGTGGACTTACCCTGAGAGGAACTTGTCCCCATTGACTCAGCCCCGTCGCTTGGGGTCCCGCGTTGTGCCTCTATATTTGACATTACCAGGAAAGGTGTAGAGATAGCAAGTCGGCCCGCAGGGCCGGCTTGTATGTAGAAGGTGGGTTACTGCAGGTACAGGTTGTCTGGTTTTAGTCTAAAAAGTATTATTTCAAGCTAAAATAATAAAACTGGGGCTACTTAGACTGTTACAAGACAGCCATAATCTTGTCTCCGAAGTGAATTAAAACCTAAAGAGTTTTGTCACGGTTGTAAGTCTTTACGCTAGCCTAGTTCTAAAATCTAAACGTCTAGCCTATTTAAATTTATAATCTTATGCTATCACTTGTTTTTAATTAAAAACTAACACAACACAATTCACAGTAACACTTAAATTTAGCTCTGTTAAAGTTCACTCGTCGTTGATGTATTTTTTTTTTTTTTTTTTTTTTTTTACCCGGGTCTGAGCCCCCAAAACCCGCCCAGCCCTCGTGGCAGCCAACCTCTAGCGAGCTACCTCCGTCTCACATGCGCATGCGGTTAGTATCCCTACCGCGAATGAAGGAAACGGGATTGATTGCCCATGTACCAAGCTCATAAGCTCTTTCCATGGAGAATCAGGAGATAGTGAAATGAAACAGTACGGTAAGTGTCGCGCTAAGAGCGGGATGAAAAAACCTGGCAAGAAAGAAACCCTGCCAGGAAAAATCCCGCGACAGATCATGCAGGAACCCTGGGGGCTTGGATCACCTTCTGCTATGGAATAAGGAGAGGTATTACCTTGCAAATACCTTGTTAGTGAGTCTATGGCAGGAATGGCATGCACCTCTTCTTCTGCTGCCTACTCGAAACTGAAAAGGCATGCAATCAAATTATTACTTCCGTTGGGGCTAACCGGCCCTGGAGATGTGCCCCTGCGTCACCTGGAACATAACTGTGAAGCAGAAGGTCGTTGATGTAGATGTTGAACACTTCACTAGCGCTATCTGTTGTTAAATCGTTTAGACGTTTACGAAGGTATGCCGAGGGAACTCGTCACATTTTCCAATTAAAAATTAAAATTTTATTTTTTATTTACAATAAAAGACGAATTAACTTAAGTAAAAGTCTAATTTAATAGAAAGTCCTAATTTAAAAATATATTGTCGATTTTTAACCCAAAGTTTTAACTCCTGATTAACAGTGGTCCATAATTAAAGTTTCTGCTTATAATGTTAAAAACGTATGATGATTCTCAATAAGTAAATTAATTCATTTAAATGTTCAAAATGTTAAAAAATCTTAAGCAAATAGGAAAGTAACCTATTTGGAAAATACATTGGTTGTTCCCTAATGTAGTAACTAAGTAGCATACAATAGATACGAGTTTCAATTTACTTTTCGATTAGAACATAATTTTTTACTATAATTTGAGGAAAAACATTGTAACACTCGGATCTCTGTTTATTAACGAAATTCTGTTATCATTCAACAAATAGTTTTGTTCTGAACCTTGTTTGTAAATTTTCAAGTTTTAGGGCAGATTGCGCTGACCTCTAGTGACTATTTAGTCAGAGTAAGTGTAACCTTAGGTTTGGAAAGATTCCGATAGATAGCAGCAAAGACTAAGGAGTTTAATAATACAAACAAATTTGTTGTACTATACGTAACAAATAGTTTTTATAACGAGTTTATTTATTATTACAAAAATAAATAAATTGATAAATAGTTATTACAACTGTTTTATAGTATTCATAATAATAGAGCCTATATTATTAATAACAATAAACAAGAGAAAAGATTCATAATGTTATTATTAAAGGTTTCAGATTGAAGAAATGTAATTTTTAGCCATTTAAAATGAGTTTATATAAAAATAATTCTTAAAGAAAACCCAACCCCATTCTGAAATAATGACCTACTTTGTAAAATGCAGTTGCTTGCCAGTGATGAAATTTCTAGTAATTTAAACTCCATTACAGTTTCAGTAAAAGCAGCTTAGAATTTATGTATTTTAAAATGAAATGAATGGCACCATACAAATGATATTACATTTTAAAAAAAATAGAGTAATTACATTTGTTTATGCTTTTTGTTTTCGATTTTGTGAGTCCACATTAAAAACTTATCTCTCAAATAGACTCTAATTTAGTAATTGCTTTTCATATTCTTGTAATTACTTAAATATACGTTTTACACATTGTTTTAATTATGAAAAACGTTTCAGAAAAAAGGACTCAGTTGCATTGATTTTCAGAGACAGATTGAGTTATAGTTTTTGTCATTTTCTAATAAAATTATAAGTGTAAGTATTTGGGAAAGGATTGCCACAATTTGTTTACTTATTTAAGTAAATATTTCCCCACTCTATAAAAAAGGAAAAATTGCATTTAGAGGCTTTCATTAAAAAATAATAGTTTTAGTTAATTGAACTGCCTGACAAACTATCAATTTACAGCACTTTCTTTCCAGAGGGTACACTCCTCTTTATGGCTCTGACAAATTAGGGCCTCTTCTGATATGACACTCTATACACATGAAGCCATGATCTCCCTATTTTGTAGCAAAAGTTTCTCATGTTACACCTTTATTGCTGTCTCTTCATAACTCTTTCCTAATCTTCGTAGCCAATAATAGTAATACTGGTTGATAACCTTGAAACTACAAGAAAGGGTAAAATCAATGCATTTGTCCTATATTGGTCAGTTTATTAACAAACCAGGCATTATTTTGTGAGTGTGTCGGTCAATAGAAGAAGGTTTTAGGGCTCCTGAAGATATGTAGCATCTGTCACATAAAAAATGACTAGATAGGATTATGGGGAACAGGGAATTTGGTATCGAGGTGAGATTTAAGTCGGTCATTACCAAGGGGAAGAACTTTTATTTGGGTGGGACGGATAACGTTCATTTAATTACATGGGGCAATTTCTGACTGCCTTAGATATCTAAATAGAAAAAACTTTACAGCTAACAAGGGGACTTAACACTGGAATGCACCCGACTTTAGGCTACTGCTTAACTTAAGAAATTTCTTACAATAAACTTACGCTAACACATTTGCCTTAAAAAATAGATGCAGATGGTATTAAAGCGAAAGCTTAGTTAAGTTATGAGGGAAGATGTAAGAAGGAGAGGAAATGACATAGATTTTAGGTGTTATGAGAGCTCCAGGAGTACTATAGACCATGGTGCAAAGATAGGAGAGATTTCAGTCTAATTACTGACAACCCTGATGAGTTTGGGTGAGAGTGAACGGATTAATTCTGCTAGACTGAGGACTTTGAAGAAATATCCCGAATGGGGATACTGGAGAGGAACCAAGGATATTTGCATATGTTTCTCAGAGATTTTGACTAGAAGTATTCAACGGGTTTCTTGAATGTTTTAGTATAAATTGGCTGCCAGACGGGGGGAACATCTGTGACAACAGGATGTATTAGCATTAGTTTGAGAAAGTACTTTGTTTTTAAAGGAATGGGATTGTGCCAAAAGAGAAGGAGGAGAGCTTGGAATGGATGGCCCTTCCCTTCAAGACAGCAGAAACATGGGGAGAGAAGGAGAGGCTCTGTTCAAGGATGGCACTTGCGACAGATCTCCCAGTGAGAGAGTGACTGTTATAGGCAACAGTTTGCATTCCTGTGAAGCACATGGCCTTTGATTTACCTGTGTTAACCACACCCCTCCATTTCCAGAGCCGCAGTAATAACATGTCTAGATGTATCTGAATAACCTGCTAGTAGTTTAAATTTACTCAATGAAACATGTTATCATCTGCATAATGGGATAAGGATACCAGAGGTAGAATCAAAATACCTTTAACATAAACAAGGTAGAGAAGAGGGCCTATGACGGAACCCTTTGGGACACCTGCATATAGGTCAGATCGCAGAGAGTCATTTTTTAACAGAAAGAGTGAAGTTTTGGGTTGACAAGTAAGATTTGAGGAGAGCGACGGTGCTTTAGGAGAGGCTGGTAGCAAATTTATAGAGAAGTCCAGGATCTCAGACATGGTTAAAGGCATGCTGCCATCAAAAAACGCTGCGGTGGAAAACTGACGTTTATTGAATGCATCCACAACCAAGTCTGTGACTCTGGGAGGTATAGTGCTCCCTCCTGAAACTAAATTGCTACAGTTGGATATGCTCTCCAGAGCAGAATAGATGCAGGAATAGATGTTAGTGGTGTTTTGGGAAAAATATAAATTTTGCTATTTTCCAACAGGAGATAAAGTGGCAAAATCGGATTGCGGAGTTAAAAAAGTTTTGAAGATATAAGATGAGGATTGTATGGGAGTTTTCAAGGGTAAAGAACTTATATAGTACAGAACAGGAGTCTTTATGGGTTTTAGCTTCTGGTCGGCAGTTTCGACTTCTCACTGTGGCAAATTTGTGAACCACCTTTACTAGCACCTGGAGCCTTAGAGGTACCCATTCACAAAAGCGGTGAAAGAGTCGTCTTTGATTACATGATGGGGTCTAAACTACCTATCAAAGGAGACCTCAGCTCCGTCCTCCAGAGAAGGCAAAACCAGAAACACCCTGAAGAGGATGGATGGACCTCTTTTCTATAAAAAAAAGCTTTTCTGTCGCCCTCCAAACGGTTCCACCCGTGACATCCAAGGATTCCAACTGTCGGTTCGGTGGTCTTCCAATTTTTGATTCCCGGTAAGCGGGTTTTGCGATTCTCAGCAATGATATCGCTTCTTCCTGATTTCGAGCAGAATGTGATCAGGAAGAAAGGAGATGGGAAGTTTACAGTGGAAAGGAGTTACTAGCAACTTACAGTGGAGAGGAGAAAAAATGACAGCCTTAACGTAACCCGAGGAAACGGGTGGAAGAGATAGAGTGAGTAGCTGAACAACGTCCGAGTGGAAGTTTCTCCAGCTAACCCACCTCAGAAAACGGGGAGGAACGAAGATGCGCGAGGTGCGGGTGGTCAGAGGGTATTTATAGCGAAAACGGAGGACGGAAGGTGGAAGTTGGCTACTGTGATGTTCAGAGCCTCAGGGAGACGAGCTCTGTGACTCGGGTCTGTGACACGGATGTGAATTGGGTCAGTGGGACCCAAAATAAAGACAGAAGGATGGGAGTTAAAGTAGTGAAGGAATTTGCTGAGATTAGTTGGTGGAACGGCTGTTCTTTGTCGGGTTTTTACAGATTAGGTCCTCTGCAAAGTAGCCTATAATCGGAATGGGAGATGAGAAAAGTGTGTCGAGGTCGGATGAAGGTAGAGGAGTGATAGAGACTTGTAGGCAGCAGTTTCCTTTAGGCTGACGTTTGTTAAAGAAAACGTTCACCGAACGTTTGTCCTTTGTGAGAAGGAGAGTAACGAGATTTAAATTGAATCCGCGGGACTTAAATTCCTTGAAGATGAGGTCATTATCGATGGAGTAGGTTGGCTAGGTCAGTAATGGTGGCTTTGAGCTCTCGGTCCTCGAAAAGGATCTAAAAATGTGAAATTCCATTTTAGACTGGGTTAGGACCCGCTTAACACTCCTGAAGTCTTAAATAAATGCCGCATACATTTTGAAGAGGGAGTATTGAAATTTGACGTCTAGGTTGCTGCCTGAAGGATTGTGACAAGCTAAAGTAAATTTCTCGGGATGAAAAAGACTTTCGAATGAATTGTGGAAGTGGCTTGGGTCTGAGACGTAGTAGTCTGGTTCGGGGATACAGATTAAGGATTGGGCGTCGTCTTTCCAGCCTGATCGTATTTCGCCGGGTGATTAGTAGTAGTATAAATATGCTTTGGTATGTTTGGGTTGACATTTAACTAGTACGAAGCTCTAGTTTTTTATATTTAATACAGTTGGCATTCCCAGGACCGGAATGGTTGACAGAGGAGATGTATTCTCCACTGATAGATGATCATTCCATCTATCCATGGTTGGTAAAGGAGACGTATTATATGAAGGCGGTCAGGAATTCTGGGAAGGGTTTGCGGGCGAGGATATTATCTTTAAAAGACCTACCAATGAAGGCTTTCCAGGTCAGAGCAGAGCTAATAACTCTTAGGAAAGACTCAAAGGCTGCTTTCATCTAGTCCGTAGAAGCGGGCGAGATGGGTGTGGTCGATGGGTGCTGAAGAAGCTCTGGCTAGGGTTGGGAAGTCGACCTAGCCTTTGTGAACTTGGATTGCGTATCCCCCGGTTCTTTTTATGGGGGATAACCCTGGTTTTATGAATGAGAGTTGTCGCTGAGGACCTGGCGTTACATCCAGAAGCGGATTCGGATAGCGCTGGTTAAGGTGTAGCAAGTAGATCCGGCTTAGGTGAGATCACCGGTTTGGTAGAGGTAATTGTAGCAGATGGCATTTGCATCGGCTTCTCCCAGGTATCCGGAGCAGATGCCTGGGCGTAGAAAATGGTTGAAGTTGACACTTGCTTTGGCGGAAAGGGCAGTTTTGGGGGTTTTATCCCTGCAGACCTTCTTCTTTGCCTGGGCCTGATATTAAAAGGCTTAGTAGCGATAGTTCGCGCTGGGTTAGTCCCGCAGAGGATACACTCTAAGTTGTCTCGAACGTTTGTGCAGGTCTTGGAATCGTTGGCCTCGCCACATTATGCATCGGGGCGAGGTTTTGCAACAACTTGTTGTATGGCCTATCCTCTGGCATTTAAAATATTGTACAAGGTTTATTGGCTTCTTCCCCTACCCCCCTCATGATACAAACACTGGTGACTGTCATTGCTTCGCGTGCACATTTTTTCGGACGTCAGCTCCACAAGAAACATGATCAGATGCACCTTGGTAAATTACTTCGCGAGAGTCATCGCATTTTCGAGGCTGAATAAGTGGTGAGATACACCTTTTTCCCAAGGTACCTATGAAGGTTTATGTAGTTACTGTAGGTGTTGATTTGGAGCTTCACTCCATCTTTCAGCTTGGAAGTTAGGAATCCACTTGAATTGGAACTTTTTACTTATGTCAAATAATCTGCATTGATCTGGGTAGATTGTAATGGGAGGGATTTTGGCCGCTGCCTCGGAAGTGTTAGTGTTTCTTGTAGTTTTTAAAATTGTTTACCCGGTTTGGGCCCCTAGAACCCGTTTAGCCAACTTCTAGCGAGCTTCTTCCATCTCACATGGGCATGCGGTTAGTATATATATCGAGCGTGAAGGAAACGGAATTGATTGTCAACATACCAAGCTGATAAGTTCTTTCTATGGAGAAATAAGATATAGTAAAACGTAACAGCACGGTAGTGTCGCGCTAAGAGAGGGATGAAAAAACCTGGCTAGAGAGAAACCCTGTCAGGAAAAACCCAGATACAGATCATGTACGAGCCCTGGGGTCTAGGATACCCTTCCAAAATTGGGAGCTAGTAGCGGTACTACCTTGTATATACCTTGTTAGTGAGGGTATGGTAGGAGTGACATGCACCTGTTTTTTCGATGCCTACTCGAAACTGAAATGGCATGCTGCAACCCTGGTTAGGTTAACGTAACATAACCTGGAACGTAACTGAGAACAGATTAATATTAGTATGTAGATTTTATTTGGATATTAAGGTAGGAGTGAAGGAAACGGGATTGATTGCCCATGTACCAAGCTCATAAGCTCTCTCCATGGAGAATAAGGAGATAGTGAAATGAAACAGTACGGTAAGTGTCGCGCTAAGAGGGGATGAAAAAACCTGGAAAGGAAGAACCCTTCCATCAAACATCCTGCAACAGATCATGCAGGAATCCTGGAGGCTGGGATCACCTTATGCTGAGGGATAAGGAGGGATATTACCTTACAAATACCTTGTTAGGGAGTCTATGGTAGGAATGATATGCACCTCTTCTTCTGCTGCCTACTCGAAACTGAAAAAGCATGTAATCAAATTAGTACTTCCGTTGGGCTGAGCTGCGGCCCTGGAGATATGCCCCTGCGTCACCTGGAACATAACTGTGAACCAGAATCTATTAGTATGTATATTTTAATTTTTTGTAATATGGTCAGAGCTAGGCGGTCAGTAGCGACAGCGGGCGTCTGAGTGTGTCGTAGGTACCCAGTGAGGTAATGAGTGTGGATGTATGTGCGTGGCCTCTTTGTAAAACAAACCTGTAGCTAAGTGTCGGAGGTGTTGTTTGATGGAAGGTACTTTCAAATTAGTGTGAAGCAGTGTTAATCTTGTCCATCTAGGTGCCTTCGTGATTATTTACAATACCTTGTTTTGGAATAATTGGATTCTGCGTGTGCGTGAGTTACACCTACATGAGTATGCTGCGCGATATCGATAAGTGAATAGTAGTCCGCCCGTAGTGAAAGCGGGATTGTTCTGCTTAATATAGGATATATGTGTATAATCTACTTATGGGTTTTTTTACGTTTTGGTAAAATTAGGGCCCCAAGTCAGAACTCTGTCGAGTATGACACCCCCAAAGGGGCTACTTCAAATGACCAAAGGTCATCTAACCAAAATACACAGCTGTCAAATAACCAAATACGCGACATTCAAGTAATCGTAATACACGAACTTTAAATAACCAAATACGCCCATTTCAAATAACCAAAGACACGGACTTCAAATAAACGTAAGTTGCGGGTTATCGCTATGCCGCACAGCAGGCGTTCAACGCACAACTTGAAGTTAATAAATAAATGGGAATTCATATTTCTATAAATATCTAAACTTAGTAGTTATTATTACTACCTTTAAATTATTTCTCAAAATTCTACGGTTTAACTTTATCATTATTAAAGTAAATGTAATGCAGGAATATTATTAGGTTTGATTAGACCATAGATCGTAAAGTATCTTATTATAATTATAAATAGTATACTTTTAGTCTAATCTTTTAAAATATTAGGTGTAATTACAAAACTACGGGAAATAAGATACAGTGTTAATTTTTGTAAACAATTGCAGATTTAACAACATATTGAAACTTAAATAACTAACGTAATAAATATTTAAACATCGTGTTGAATAAGTGTAGTTACAAAACGATAATTAATATAATAAATTGAAAATTTTTCAAAAGTTTTTAAAAATGTTTCTAGATGTAAACAGCATACTGATACCTTAATATTAGAGTAAACTAGTCAAAGTAAAAGGTAAACTAGTCTTTCATCAAGGCACTACAACTTACAATAGGCCTACATTGTTATAAAGAAGAAAACTTGTCACGTTTCTTTTCATAAAACCATAAAGTAATTGGAAACAACTAAAAATATTATCTATACCAATACCGTACATATTTTTTTCTTCTATTCTGTGTATATATAAATGAATATTTGTATGTATGTATGTATCTTATTATAATTGTAATAGTCTACTTAAACATCGTATCAAACAGTAAGTGTAATTTACAAAACGACAGTAATATGATGTAGTGTTTATATTTAAAACAATTATAGATTTAATAAAATACTGAGACCTAAATATTAACGTAATTAACAAATCGCCCAATATAACTACCTATAAAACCTAAAAAATGCATTAACCAAAATGTACACACACAATTTACGCGGCCGTTAATTAACCAAATACGCGACATTCAAATAATCGTAATACACGGACTTTAAATAACCAAATACGCCCATTTCAAATAACCAAATACACCGACTTCAACTAAAAGCAATGTTGCGGGTTATCGCTATGCCGCTCCGCAGGCGTTCAACGCACAACTTGAAGTTAATAAATAAATGGGAAGTAATATTTCTATAAATATCTAAACTTAGTAGTTATTATTACTACCTTTCAATTATTTCTCAAAATGCTCCGGTTTAACTTTATCGTTATTAGAATAAATGTAATGCTGGAATATTATTTGGTTTGATTAGACCATAGATCGTAAAGCATCTTCTTATAATTGTAAATAATATACTTAAACATCTTTTTGAACATTTAGTATAGTTACAAAATAATGGGAAATGATACAGTGATTATTTTTGTAAACAATTAACGTAATTAAAACCTCATAACGTTTTGTCTAAAATAGTCATATCTTTCGACTTGGTTATAGCATAGCACATATTTATTGCATCTTATTATGTTTTTAAATATCGTTTTGAATAAAAGCCTAATTACAAAACGATAAGTAATATTATGAAATTGAATATTTTTAGAAATGTTTCTAGACGTAAACAGCATACCGAGACCTTAATATTAAACTAAACTAGTCTTTCATCAAGGAACTACAATTTACAATACATTATTATAAAGAAGAAAACTTGTCAACTTTGATTTAATAAAATCATAAAGCAATTGGAACAACTAAAACTTTTATCTATACCAATACCGTACTTAAATATTTTTTTAATATGTATATATAAAAATGAATGTTTGTCTGTATGTTATAGACGCCTAAACCGCTGAACTATAAATTTGGAGGGTTTGTTTAACATTTTTCCTCCATCTGTGAAATTTGGTGCATATCCATCCATCCAGCTCCAGAGGTTCAGTGTACAGCCTTCCGTAAGTCTGATGTTAAAATGTATATCTATATTAGGGTTACGTAATTAATAAAATAATTATAAACATAATGCAAAAATAAAAATACATTATACATATTTTATATTGTTTAAAATAGGTAGATTCTATGTAAAATTAGGCCTATTGCTATCACGCATATTAATATTAAAAGCAAGGTCGACGATAATACTCTTGCGAAATTTGAATTCACCAAAGTTGTGCCAGACTATCCACAAAAAAACTGACAACCAACTTGAACTAAGCAGAAATCATAGGGGACAAGTTCAAAGGAGAGATGGTTTTAATTTCATCAGATCTACCCATTGATTTCAAACGACTATAGTTTCCTTTGTGTCTTGCATTCGCAATAACCATAAACAAGGCACAAACCCAATCGTCGACCATTGCTGGATTAAATTTTGAACATTCGAACTTCATTTTCTCACTATTACATGTTCCGACACCTAAAATTTGTATGTTTATAAGCATAATGTATTGAAGAAAAACATTGTCTATCCTCTAGCGTTGCAGTAAAAGAAATATGTTTAATTTGCTTTTCTTATTAGAAAATTATGATCTCAGGCGCAGCAACGTGCGCAGGGTAAAGCTAGTATTTACATATTTGTACTAAAGAAATTCCAAAATAAAAGCTATGTATATTTTTACATAGATAAAAGGGAGGGGATGGAAAGAAATTGCTAATAGGAAAGAGCAAATGAATAAAATACCGTATAATAATATAGCGTCTGCAATTTTTTTTTTCAAATATTTGAAAGTACAAATTTTATTGCCAGTTCGTCACGAATTTGGTTACCTAAACAATAATGTGAAGCAGAGCAACATTCACATATTTTTATTTATTAGCAATTAACTCGACTAGGCAAATAACACGAATTTGTAGACTCACAAATGTGTCTTCAGAATTGCCTAAATTTATTTTCTTTTAAGTTCACATTTTCTAAATGAATAGCCTATTTCTTGACAATAACTTGTGCAATTCTTTTATGAAAATAATGAGAACAGCTTTACTGTATTTAAAATATAAACTGGGTTTATTTTATTGCTTACTGTAATCACAACTCCGAAAAAAGACTAAATTTAGTGCCCCACAAACAAGATTGCAGTATTACCCGCTCAGAAATTCATAGATGTAATACATTGTCTACATTCTAGACGCAACGATATTGGTAAAATTATACCTGCCAGATCAAGAAAAGGAAGCATAAAAAATATATATATTTATATATACTGGTAAGAGTGGGGGGGGGGGTGATTTTTACACAACAAAGTCATCTTTGTGTCGATATGAATATAATCATACCACAAATCGGCACGCCCGACATTGGCCTTTTTCAACATTGTCCGCTTACAACTTGCATATTACACATGAGCAATACAGATCGCGTCTACAAATGACCTCAAAAGGTTTTGTAAATATACTTTGCTGGTTCAGGTTGGGTTTGATAAACCAAATTTTGCTACTGTTGTGGCTGGTGTCAACTCTTACATTGATACAAAATGTAATCACTTCCTTGTTTATATTTTTTATGCCAATTACCTGGAAAAATCCTAATTATAACCACAGCAAAAAATTATAGATAACTAGGTTATCAACTTGAAGCAATGTATTTACATACTTGTCTTTGGCTAATACAATAGGTTTATTTGAAATAATAGGTAAATTAATGCCTCTCGAAACTCTCGAGAATACTATAGGATAATGTTATTAAATGTCAAAATAACGTTTAGCACATTTGTCAAAAATATTATCTCCAATTACAGCTCCATTATTTAGGTTACAATGAAAATATTGGAAAGAACCCCAATACAATCATAAATAACAAGTTACTTAGGATTAAACCCTTATGTACATTTCGATGACCATATCATCATCAGAGGGTCTTATTACAATCTAGCAAACAAGAATCATCATTCTAGTTTGTAACTTCTCGTTTGCTAGATTGTAATTTTGTAATAAGACCCTCTGATGATGATGACATGGTCATCGAAATGTACATAAGGGTTTAATCTTAAGTAACTTGTTTTATTTGTTATATTTTGTGGTATTGGGGTTCTTTCCAATATTTTCATTGTAATATATTGTAGCACTGTGCTCTTGATATTGTGTATTAATTAGGTTGTTTAATTCGACACAAGACCTTAGCCGTCATGGGCCACCTCTTTCTGTTTATGTGGGAGGAGGGGGGAAAAGTTGTGCAATTTTTTTTACTTTGTGGAAAACTTTTTTAATTTAAACTTTAAAACAAACAGGTAGTTTCGTCTCATTGTGATCTATAAATGTACTCTGATAACCTACCAATTTCACATCTAAAATAATTATTAAAAACCCCAGTCCCAGTTAGGCAAAAGTGAAACTATCATAATTTGAATATTCTCAATTACCTTCATGATTTTTATGCCATATTGGACATTCTCACCTTTAGTTTTACATTACCAAATTGTAAACCTTTATGAAATACAATAGCTTTAATTGATTTGATGGACACGAGTGCCCTAATTAGGGATAAAATATAGGTTATCGATTATGTCACAATTTCATCACCAGCTACAACCCCTTTATTTGAACAAATGTATGCTTACCTTACAAAATTGCAATTTAATTCTAAAAATTAGAATAAATTATTTTTAACGAATATAAAATATCTTGAGGTGTGTAAAAAAACATAACTCTTAATAAATTAATGTCGTAGAGCAAATAAAGTTTTACAGGTTTCAAAGGTGAAATGGTTAGGTTTAGAAATAAAATACCTGCAGAGTAATTGGAAATTACAATTAAAAGTTGGCAAGCGATACTATAGAGAATTGGGACACGTTTTGTAAAAACGTTAATGTAGCGAACAAATATTTGAGCGAAGTTAAAACAATTCCAAGAAAATTAAGCAGATTGATAAGAAATATATCAGACAGACCTAATAACCAAGCTTTGCTTGAAAATGAAACAATAATAAAAATTTACCCAGTGAGAAATGGAAATATTAAGTAGAAGTTTAAATTTTTATATTAGGAAAGAGGTACAGATAAGTGAATAGAAATTATTGAGTGGTATAACATTTTAAAATGAAACGGATACAAATTGAGCCAGGAAAGCTTGTAAAATATATTGTTGAAAATTTAACATTAAAGAATTGAAAATAAAGTCAAGAATAATGATTTTTAGAAAGTGTTGCACAACAGATTGATTTCAATGCATTTTAGGAACAAAATGATGATACAGCTAATCACCTTTAATTGCCAAACTATATGAAAAATTTTGAGTGGAAGTAAAGAAATAAACAGTTGTATTTTCCTAAACTAAGAAATTGATGTAGAAGATATTCTCAATATTAAAGAGCATATAGAACATTTCTTAATTTATTATCAATATATCAACAATCAACATAAAATTTACCTATGAAATAGAAGATAATAAATGTTTAGTTTCAAGTATTAGAAACAATAATAATAATAATAGCCTACTGAATTAGATATAGTGTACATAAAAAAATACAAATAATGCTGGGTAAATCCCAGTAAATTCTATTATTGTAAATCTCAAATTAGCAGCATTCAAGTATATGGTCAATAGAATAATTACAATTCCTTTGAATAAAAATAATTTGAATTTTGACAGAATCACATAGATAAATTTAATGGATATAATTCCAGAATAAGGAATATATGAAGAAAACAAAATTCAAAAAAGATTTCACCACTTTAATAAGAGAAAATATTAAAAATAAATACATTAGGCTACCATTTGATATGGATATAACAATAGGTTTAGAAGTTTTTTTTTAAAAAAAGGTAAATATAAAAGTATAAAGACTGAAATATTTACCAGGTGACCCAAAAGACAAAATACAGTAAATAAGTTAGATAAATCAGGGAGTTATAACAAAAAATTTAATTCTCTTAAAGTTTTCATTGACCAAACAAAAAAACTTCCAAAAGACTCAAAGAGCATATTAGCCATATAAAAATTTTAAACCTGAAAAATCAAGTATTGCTGAACACATCTTAAACACTAAACAGGCTAAAATAAATTATCTTAAATTAGTGAACAATGTTAAAACAAAAAGGCTGTTAAAGTGTTAGAAGTTTGTGTATTAATTTATGACGATATCATTATAACTACTGATAAAGAGCCTATCTGGAACTCTCAATTACATTGGTTTATTAGGAGATGGTTCTAATTTTATTTAAAAAAAATATATTTGTATTTTGGTAAAATTGGAAAATTTGTTATAGTAACTCTCTAACAAAGAGGTTAAGAGGCAGGACCTTGCTGCAGAGGAAATTATTACATCATTAGTCAGACAATGTAAAGAAGGTGTGGCAAATTAGTGATAATTGTATATATTTGATGAAAATCTTGTTATAAATATAATTTATTGTGTTAATAACCACTGAGGACGGTTGCTGTGGAATCGAAATATGAAAAAGGTGTTGAAAAGGTTATGTGGTATAGGTTTTATTTATTTAAATTAACTATAACTATATGCCCTTAGGTATTCACTTAGTTAAGAATCATTTAATTATAGCAAAACCTAACTGTTGAAAAGATTCCTGTAGGCCTATCGAATTTTAATAAAACATTGTAGCTGTCAAAGTATTATGGGGGAACATTTCAAGTAATGTACAGGTAAAATAACTTATAAAAAATTAGAAAGATCAGTTAGGGTGAAAAACAAATTCACATGATAAATAAATGTTAGTTACTTAGGAAAAAGTTGAACAGCAATTAAAAATATTACAGAATAAATTTATTAAAGTTTATAATGGCACCACTATGTGTTGTCACTATTAGTCATTTCGGAAGAAAAATACAGTTGATAAACGAGTCAATTTATATTGATTTTAATTATAGTTTCTGCAACTTATTTGCCCTTATCAAGCCTAAAACCGGATTGATATATTTTAAATTTTTATCCTTACAAAAAAATTGTAAACCCAACTAAATTATTATCTTACAAAAAAAATTGTAAACTCAACTACAATAAATAATCCTTGATGAATTATAATCTTTAGAAATAGTCAAAACAACCAATATAATAAACCAACCAAATTAACGACAATCAGAAATAAATATACACAAATAAAAGGAAAAAAAACAAAATATAGAAATACACACAGATAATAACTGTATGAAACAACTGTTGTGTAATGTTTAACATAAATAAATGAAACCCCTCAAACAAATAACTTTCTTCTTTTATTTTTAAAACCTACAAAAAATAAAAGAGTTATTTTTGTTCAAGAGGTTTCATTTATTTATGTTACACACAAATAATTATTATATAAATCCAGAAACAATACAGAGCCTACCTTTAAGATGGAGAATATACATACAAAAAAAAAATGAAATTTTAAATAAAAACACAGAAATAATATTTTGCAAGTTTATTACAGAGAAGGAGGTATACCTACAATACCAATCTGGTCGTAATTGTAAATTACTAACCCATATACAAGCTGTATTTTCCTTAATAAATAAAAGACAAGATGTTTAACTCTGAAATGTTATTTCAATTTTTGTGATTTTATGAAATGAGTTATTAATTATAAATAATTAAAAAAAATACATACCTGCAACTTTTCTTGTAACTATCAAAATATTGTTGCTGTTTATGTCGAGCCGGTTGTTAATTACTTATTACGCTTTTGCTATTGCTTGCGACCAGACTTTTAGTTAACTAAAAGTTGTTAAATTGTTAACTTACTGTTCCGTATTTAAACTTAATATAGACTCATTTCCTTTATTTTAAACTCGCCGCCAAAGTCAGACAAGCTCACCCGCGATAAGGTTTCTGCCGTTTGGACCGGCAGAGCAGGTTAGACCTTTCGGGAGTGTAGATCGTTACCCCCTATTTTCTAATATATTATTATACTTTCAATCTCCGTACCTTAGGTACTAGCACCCGTAAATGTAACTATTTTATTAATGTTTAAACTTATTGTTATCAGTGCGTGGAGTACGAACAAGTTTTCTGGCCAGAAATCGCTTATTTAATACGCGAGTGTGATAAGTGCGTATTCCACGGTGCACGTAAGTACAATCTATTAGTTTATATAATTATAATAATTATTGGTCCTCCGAAACTATTATTACCAAACAAATTTGGTCCAGCCGGGCCGGATCTTGAGCCTTAAGACCTATATACAAAATAAAATAAAATACATTTTATTATATGTGTTCATTCTACAATTTCTACAAGTTTTTTCAAACTTTGTCTGTGCATGCAAACACTGGAAAACTAGTTTCATGTGGCACTATATGAAACAGCTGATCCTCTCTTATCTTTGTTTGGCTTTGGCGTGCATTAATGTGTTGGTTTAAATTAATTGTAAAGTTTATGAAAAGTGATTTCAGTTATCTCATTGAGCCTACTTCGATTTGTTGTTTACTTAAGCTTATTTATCTCTCCGTTAAACATATACGCTCATAGGCCTAACCTCTTTAAACCATTTTGTAATTTAAAAATTAAAGCAGTTATCTCATCTTCTACTATAAAACTATCATTTAATCATGGCAAAATCTTTGGCAGTTATTAAATCAAAGAAAGACAATATATTTAGTCAAATTCAAGAGATTTTTGATCTAACAAAAAAAACATCTGATAAGTCAATTCTGCAAAAATTGTTGGTGCGCGCTAAATCTATAAATAGGCTTCGTGAAGAATTTTCTGATATTTTAGACATTTATCATGAACTAGAAATACAGGCTAACCCGAATTTTCAACCCAACTACGCTCCTCTTAACAGCATCAATGAGTTAGTTGATTATGTTAATTCTACCGTATATTCGATAGAAAGTAAGATGTCATCAACAAGGCCTAAATGTGAAATAGTTACTCCTCAGTTACATATACGACTGCCTAAACTTGAACTCAAGCATTTCGATGGTGAATTTCTCGAATGGATGTCATTCATTAATATATTTAACGCTAGCATTCATGAAAATGCATCGTTACCAGCAGTTTCTAAACTTCAATATTTATTGAGCGTTATCTCAGGAGAACCGCTAAATTTAATTAAATCTCTCCCTATTTCTGACGCTAACTATAAAGTGGCCTATGACTTATTAAAAGAAAGATATCACTCGCCGAGGCGGTTAGTTACTTTACACCTCAATCAAATTTTAGATTTGCCCTCTGTAAACAACAAGCCTAAACAAATGAGAAATTTTGTAAATTTATACTCAGAAAATATACAAGCTCTTAAAGGTCTTGACATCGATATCACTAGTAAAAATCCTTTGTTATCTGCTATGCTTTTACGAAAAATGGATAGTGAACTTAGGAACCGTTTTGAAAACTTCCGTTCATCAAGTATTACTCAAGAGAGAGTTGACTCCACTACAATACCTGATGCAGCGGAAATTATTAAGTTTTTAAATAAAGAATGTAATGAAGTTGAAGATGCCAATCTTCATTCTCCTTTCACCTCGAAACCCTCCTCGTCTGGATCACGCACCCCCTCTGGTTCCCAAAATAAATACTTAAAACAAAAGGTATCACTGATGTCCTACAATTACGGAGAAGGCTCCTCCATTAAAGTTAAACCTCATCCATGCTTTATATGCAATAAAATTGACCATAAGGTATATTCGTGTCCGGACTTCAAGAGTCAGGACGCCAAATCCCGTCTCAAAATTGTAAAGGAAAAGGGGCGTTGTACCTCATGCTTAGGTACTCACCATCTTAAGGACTGTAGGTCAAAGTTTAGTTGCTACAAATGCCACAAAAATCATCATACATTATTACATTTTGAAAATCACTCTACGATGCAACGGACCACACCTCAAACTTCGTGTCAAGACTCTCCGACACTTCAACAGGAAATAACCCCTTCTCCAATCACTATGACCTGTCAAGAAAAGCAGAATACGTCTCAAATCTCTAATACTGTTCTCTTAGGCACTCTACTTGTTAAGCTTACCTCGTCTAACGGTATTACTCATGTATTTCGTGCTCTTGTTGACTCTGGCAGTCAATCTTGTTTTCTCACCGAGCGTGCTGCTCAATTATTGTGTGCTCCTCGTACTACGACCACTCATAGTGTGGTAGGATTGTCTCAGGTACCCTTACGCTCAAAGGGTCTCACCTCAGTTGCTGTTGAAACTCTTGGGGGCAAGGTTATTTCAATTAATGAAAGATTTTTAATATTGGAAAAAAATATGTGTTAACCTACCAAGCACACAGGTAGACTCTGAAGTTCTTTCCAAGGTTCGTCCTTATGTTTTGGCAGACCCTACGTTTCACTTGCCAGGAGGCATAGACGTTCTTCTTGGTGGTGCTTTATTTCCACTCATACTTACTCAAGAATCTTATAACCTCGGACCTGGTTTACCCAGGCTAATAGGCACACACTTTGGCTTTTTAGTAATGGGTAACGCACCATGTCTATCTGGCAGTGAATTTCATAGTAACTCCAGCTCTCAATTATCAACTACACTTCTAGTTGTCAACGACATTGACCTTCACAACTCACTACAAAGGTTTTGGCAACAGGAAGAACCCCCTGCTGTGTCTAAGCTTTCTCAAGAAGATACATTATGTGAAGATCACTTTCTCGCCACTCATACTCGGGACCAATCTGGCCAATATTGCGTCCGACTACCATTCAAGACTGAACATCCTCCTCTGGGTCAATCTCGTTTAGATGCAGAAAAAAGACTGCATTCTCTAGAGAAGAAATTTAGTGCTCAACCTCAATTTAAATCCCTATATACTGATTTTATGGCTGACTACTTAGCCTCTGGTCATATGATATACGCTCATAATACTGATCTAACTGTACCTCATTACTTCCTTCCTCACCATGGTGTTTTAAAGGAGTCTAGCAGCACAACTCGTTTACGTACTGTATTTGATGCTAGTTCTGAAACCTCTAATGGTATTTCTCTTAATAATATTTTATTAACAGGCAAAAAGATGCAAACGAATATTTGTGATTTATTACTAAATTTTCGGATTCATAACGTTGTTTTTTCTTGTGACATTCGTCAAATGTATAGACAGGTAAAAATGCACCCTGATGACCAGTGCTATCAGATGATCTTATGGCGTGAAAGTCCAGATCAGCCCTCTTTAATCTACAAGCTCACGACAGTGACTTACGGAGTGAATTGTTCACCGTATCTTGCCATTAGAACCTTACATCAGCTCGCTGCAGACGAAGGTGACTCCTATCCTGAAGCTGCAAATATTCTACGCACGCAGACGTTCGTAGATGACATCATCTCTGGAGCTGACTCTGAAGAAAAGACTTTGAGCCTCCGTAAGCAACTCATCTCGCTCCTGGCTCGCGGAGGCTTTGAACTACGAAAATGGACATCTAACTCCAGTCAACTGCTGCAAGATCTTCCTGATGCTCATTTAGAGACCCCTGTATTCCTTCAAGGCAATAAACAACCACATTTCACTATATTAGGTCTTCACTGGTCACCCTCTACCGATACGTTTACCTATAATTTGAATTTTCCTCACAATTCCAGGACTAAACGTCAAATTCTCGGTATCATTGCCCAGATTTACGACCTTTGTGGATTTCTCTCACCCATTGTTATGTGGGCCAAACGTTTTATGCAACTACTCTGGATCAAAGGATTGAACTGGGATGAACCACTTCCATCTGAACAATTGAAATTATGGCAAACCTTTACAGACTCGGCTAATACTCTACGAGAAATTGTAATTCCTCGTGCATTACGAATAACACACTCGAGAAACTTTGAGTTACACGGTTTCTCAGATGCTTCTGAGAACGGTTATGCCGCCGTCGTTTACTTGAGATGCCAACATAGCGACGAATCTGTGTTAATTCGGCAAGTAATATCGAAGACTCGGGTAGCCCCTCTGAAAAGGCTCACGGTACCTCGATTAGAGCTAAGTGCAGCTCATTTACTCGCCCAACTAGTGGGATATGTTATCTCTCTTTTTGAAAAAAGGGTGGAATTTTTTTCTGTGTTTCTATGGTGTGATTCGACAGTAACACTGACATGGTTACAAACACCTCTTCATCGATTGAAGACGTTTGTTGCCAACCGGGTAGCCCAGATACAAGAATTAGTGCCTTCTCATTACTGGAGACACGTAGCGAGTGAAGATAATCCTGCTGATTGCGCGTCGCGTGGGTTACTTCCTAAAGATTTACCACAGCACTCATTATGGTGGTACGGCCCCTTTTGGCTACAAAAATCTAATGATAACTGGCCGGTATCTCATTTTATGCCTGCAAAACTTACTGACACAGAAGAAGAGAAACCCATTTCACCTATATCTCTCATATCAACTGCTCCTCATGAATGGGAGCTCCTCACTCAGTTTTCTCACTTTAGCCGACTCCAGCGTGTGATGGCTTATATTTTGCGATTTACTCATAACGCTTGTCATTCAAGAAAGCTCGATGGTCCTCTCAACACTCTGGAAATGAGAGCGTCAAGACTGGCAGTTTTCAAGATGGTTCAAGAATCAGCGTTCAGAGAATACATCGTTGCCACGAAGAAGGATCCAACTACACCTGCCCCGTCACAACTCCGCCGACTCTCTCCCTTTCTCGACAAGGATGATATCCTACGAGTGGGAGGACGTCTCAACGCTTTAAAACTTCCTACGGATGTGCAACATCCTGTGATTTTGCCCAAACGACATCATGTCGTCAACCTTCTTATTGATTTTTATCATCGAAAATACTTACACTCGGGCGCTCAGTTGACTCAATCACTTCTTGCACAGGATGTGTGGATACTCTCGTCCCGAAGTGTAATACGCTCTCGCATTTTTCAATGTGTTGTATGTTTTCGACACAAGCCTCACAATAAATCTCCGCTCATGGGTGATTTACCAAAAGCAAGATTAACTCCTTCTCGTCCGTTTCTCAACACCGGAATTGACTACGGAGGTCCTTTTAACATAAAAATGCACAATTTGCGCTCGATTCGCTTGACAAAAGCATATATTTGTATCTTTGTTTGCCTTGTGACAAAGGCTGTACACATTGAAGTAGTATCGGACCTGTCGACAGATGGGTTTATTGCCGCTCTCACCCGATTTGTGTCTAGACGCGGTCTTTGCACAAATATTTATTCTGACTGTGGAACGAATTTCGTTGGAGCGAATAATGCTTTACAAAATCTCATCATCTCTTCAGGCCGAACCCCTCTTGCTGAATTCTCATCACAACACAACAACTTTCATTTCAACCCGCCTGCAGCTCCTCATCAAGGTGGTCTTTGGGAAGCAGCAATCAAGAGTGCAAAACATCACCTCCGACGTGTCATCGGTGAACATATTTTAACTCTATGTGAATTTTCCACTCTCACAACTCAAGTAGAGGCTATTTTGAATTCGAGACCTCTCACACCTCTGTCAAACGACGCCTCAGACCTCAATGCACTCACCCCGGGTCACTTCTTAATAGGATCTTCATTGGTTTCAGTTCCAGAAGAGGATCTTTTCAACGTTCCTGCCAACCGACTCAAGCACTGGCAGTTAATCAAGGCCTTTCACCAGCGTATTTGGAAGAGATGGCATCTAGAATATATCCATACTCTTCAGCAACGGGGGAAGTGGAACGTGCCAACTGTCAACCTACGCGTCGGCGACCTCGTGTTAGTCCAGCAACCTGCACCACCTCTCGCATGGCCTCTGGCTAGGATAAGTAGTGTTTCTCCAGGAAAGGATGGTGTAGTAAGAGTGGTTCATTTGAAGACAAAGCAGGGAACCTTGACAAGACCTGCTCACAAGGTTTTCCCTCTACCTCTACGCTCATAATGAACTTGCGCCATAGGGTGCTCAATTTTTTGTAAAAAAGGATATTTTTATTTTCTTTTACGAACTTTTTTTATTTTTGATAAACTCTCAACATACTATATTTGTGTTAGTTCTCTTTGAATCCTAGAAGGATTCAAGGCCCCGGTATGTTCCGTATTTAAACTTAATATAGACTCATTTCTTTTATTTTAAACTCGCCGCCAAAGTCAGACAAGCTCACTCGCGATAAGGTTTCTGCCGTTTGGACCGGCAGAGCAGGTTAGACCTTTCCAGAGTGTATACCGATACCCTACGTTCTAATATATTAATATACTTTCAATCTCCGTACCTTAGGTACTAGCACCCGTAAATGTAACTATTTTATTAATGTTTAAACTTATTGTTATCAGTGCGTGGAGTACGAACAAGTTTTCTGGCCAGAAATCGCTTATTTAATACGCGAGTGTGATAAGTGCGTATTCCATGGTGCACGTAAGTACAATCTATTAGTTTATATAATTATAATAATTATTGGTCCTCCGAAACTATTATTACCAAACACTTACACTTAGAGGCAACGTTTTCGTCTTTCCATGTAAGACAATAAAGTTTCCTCCAAGTGTAAGTTAATAATTTAACAACTTTCTTGTAACCTTACATTGATAGAGAACCAAGGTTAATAAACAAATAACCAATTCAACATTTAATCAAACGAAATTGAATAAAATACAAATGGCTTCATTAAGACAGATTTTTTTATACATTAATTATTAGCAAAACAGAAATGAGAAACAGCACCTTGAAATAAAATCCAATATAACATAGTTACAAGTGAAATTATTCTAAATAAATTATTCAATTTTCATTACATAATCAGTTATTGTAAATGTTAGAAAAATTATACTCTGAATTTAAAACATACTGGCTAAACAAAAAAAATATAATATATTGGATTCCTACAAACACAGGTGATCAGTCTGTATTGGTAGGTCAAAATGAGGACAGTCTGATATTGCAACTATGAAAATAATACAATAGAGTACAATGTTATACAATACAATATACTGAGATATACAGCAGTGAAATTTAGAGTTAACTCTTAGCCCTTCAATAAAAATACTCACTAGAATAAGATGGCAAAATTTACAAAAAAGAAAGAAAACAACAAAAGATTACAATACATAATAGATTTAGGGATTCACTCCAAGGTATAAGAAAATACAAATTCAGTAAACAATCTCTGGCTAAAGTACTTCTCTACGACTAGGTGAGGAAATATTAAAATAGGTATAAGCGATTGAACAAAGTTATAAAGTTAATAAAACACAACTTAAATTAATGTAAAAGTTTTACTATTGAGGCATTGAAAAGTGGTTTTTAGTAATCACACTCACTATGAAGTTCAAGATTCAGTGTAACAATAAACAATGGCCAATTAGTGAATAATCGTACAAGTTCCAATATAGAGTGCAGTCAAAACAAAGGAGGGAAAAACACAGGTCCAATATTTGTCTTTATGTTCAAAATAAGTCACTAACATTCGCAGTTGACTACTTAATCTAACAAAAACAATTAAGTACCATGCACTGGTGATCACTTAGTAATCACTCACCAGTAGTTCAGGTTCACTGTAACACTTTACGATTACTAATGAGTTAATAATTTAACAAGTCCTAATATCCAGTGTAGTCAACAAAAATTAGGAAATAACACAAGTCCGATATTTGTCTTTATGTTCAAAAAAAGTCACTATAACACTGGCGGATGAAGTAATACTTAATCTAACAAAATAATTAAGCACTATGCAGTGATGAATAAACATATCCATTTGTCTGAAGAAATTGCTGCACTTCTGAAAAGCAATGTTGAGTGATGAATGATAAAGTCTGTTGCTCACCCTGAGGAGTCAATGAAAGACGTTCAACGGCGGAGAGAGTCAGAGATGTAGTTTGTAGCTGAAGTCTTCGTAAGTTGTCACGTAAGGTGTGGTAGTCTTTGTTAGATTCCCATGGTGTTGCATATTTTACTGCTGAAGATGACTTTTTCTATATCCTTGGATTGGAGTGTGTAGTCGTTAATTCCGTCCAACGAAGTGACCCCAAGACATCCGTCTGAACAGTATGTTGAGTGCGGAGGGACGACCTTTGATGATGGTTCGTTGTCCACTGACCAGAAAGTAGCTCAAGATGTCTGCTCCTAAAATTAATGTAAAAGTCTTACCACTTGTGTGTTTAAACATAGTCCTTAGTAATCACTCACCAGTAGTTCAGGTTCACTGTAACACTTTACGATTACTAATGAGTTAATAATTTAAGAAGTCCTAATATCCAGTGTAGTCACAAAAAATGAGGAAATAACACAAGTCCGATATTTGTCTGTATGATCAAAATAAGTCACTATAAAACCTCACAGTTTATTTTATGGTTAATCTAACAATTGTCTAACAAATTAAATAGGCATTGTTCAGAATATTGTAACAAAATATTACACTAATATTGCATAAAACACCAAATAGATACATGCAAATGTCTGAATAAAAGTCTGGCTTTAAAAAAACCAGAGTCCAACCCAAAACTTTGAATTAATAACAGTTTAGAATTAGAGATGTTCAAATTATTTATGTTCTACTGTATACTAACCTTCACCTATGCTAGGAATATTTTTATATATTCGAGTATACTTTCCTCTCTTTCTTAACTTTATATTTTCCTTTGATAACGAATTTTGACATAACTTTACTTACAAAAGTTTTATCATACTATCTTTGAAGAGGTACTACTTCTAAAGTTTTGAAAATGTAGTCTTTCCAAAACGAGTATACAAAAAAAAAACATTGTAATGCTAGGAAAGGCAGAAAAATGTACTCGTACAAAAAATGTACATTATTTCAAAAACTTACCATTTGTCATCTTGTTACTCAATATTTACCAATGTCTTACCTCGTAATTGCAAAACATTACTTTAATTCGTAAGTTATCATGAAATCCTTTTACAAAATAAATAACAGTATTAAAACAGGAATTTTTATGAAACTTGTGAGTCAATGTACAATTAAAACTAATAAAAAAAAATGGTTTGAGGTGTTGCGGCAACTATATAAGTCATCTTAAATATATTTAAATCATATTTATAAAAATAAATGTGGCTGTAAAAAGTAATATCAAGTAAACCCATAAATATTTAATCAATTACTATATAATAGAATAAATTTGATTTTAGAATGTAAAAGATCCTTTAAACGCACAGTAATAATAATCCTTCCTGCGGCAGTTAAAACAGCAATGTTTTAGTAATTAATAGTAATGAATAGGAATTATGTAGTAGTTACTTTGCAATTAAATCTTAAATCAGAATCAAGTGATGAATTTCAAATCAGATATGAATTAAGTATTTATGATTGTGTTTTGTTTTTACAATTTTGTATTGTTGGTTGTTGAAATCATCTTTATTTTTTACTTTTACTTATTTTTTTTTACTTATGAATTCACAAACTTTATTAAGTGAAAACGATAAGCTTACTATGCTGATGCTATACAAAACTGCTGTCTCATTGCTGAAGCTTAAGCTGCTAATAAAGTTAGGAAGTAAGGTTAGAGTTCGTCTATGATACAACAGCTTCGAAACATGTCTGCATAGGTCAATAGTTTTCACTTGACTACATTGTCCGGAAAGCGGAGGAGGACAACGTAATTGCTGACATGAGATGTTTCCTCGATTATGTTCTGAGCACATGGATACAGGGTAAGGCTTTTTCATTAATTCTACCCTTTGATTACTAGTCCTTGGCTAGTTGAATGTCGTAATTTTTTATTTTAGACTACGTAAATGTTTTTTTTTCAACCATTCATGAAATAGATTTCTTTTGTGTGAATTGCATATTGAGAAAAAGAACTTACAGAAAGGATATTCATGTTTATTTGAGCACTGTAGATACTATTAAAGTTCAACAAATTCCCACGAAGCAAAAAGAGGAAAGTGCGGGAAGCGTCAAAATTTCATAGGCTAGCCAGAGTTTGAGCGCCTTAAGGGAGCCAATCAAATTTGAAGAGGGGATGAAACGCAAACGGATACGATCCAAAAGGATGTTCAGGAAAGGCAGTCAATTTTGAGTACTCGAAAGGGTCTTGTGGTAGGACTCGAGGAGTCATAATGCAGGACTGGAGGGAGAAGTAATGTTCAGTTTTTAGTAAGAAATATCAAATTCAAACAAGTAACGTGGAAATTTAAGTAAGGGAGATTAATAGAGGGAGATTAAAGGGTAGCCAGGGAGATTATTAAATAGAAAGTGAAGTATAAAGAGGGAGATTAAAGGGTAACAAGTGAGATTAAAATAAGGAAGTGATTAATAAAGTCAGCTACAGAGTAGAAGCATTTCGAGAAATTAAGAAAGTGAGATTGATAGGAAAATATTAATAAGTGAATTTGTGTCAAGTGAAGTGAAGCAAGGAACCACGCAAGTAATAAGTAATAATTTATTTTCATTATAAAGCCAACTCTTTAAAACCAAAACATTTAAGAACATTTAAACTTTTATAAATTCCTTAAAAAAGTCATAGTTAATTGAAATATAAAATTTATCAAACCACAAGTGCAGTAACTTATACACACCCTTAGATAGCTAAAGAAAGTAAATTTAGAATTGTAAAAAAAAATCAATAGTAAAATAAGAGTCTTGATGCCTATCGGCAAATATTAGAGTCAGTAAAAGAATTATATGAACTACCTGTATATGCAATATTGATTTCAGGATAAAATAAATCTGTAATTATAAAAGCAAGTACCTGGATTATTAATTTAATTTCCTAAGAGTAAAATATTATCCTGTAGAGAAGCATTAAGTGAAGGTACGTTATATAACAATTGTCGTCCAATGTGGATGGCAAGGTACGTTATATAAAATTTGTCGTCCAACGTGGAAGGCACGGTTCGTTATATAAAAATGTCGTCCAACGTGGATGGCTGTGGTTAGTTATAGTGTATATTGTTGATCTTGCAGTTTTGTTACTGTTTTAACTACATTTTAGATGAATTTATGACTCTTGAAACGTTTGTGGGTTCTTTTATTCTGTTTTTGACTAAAATGTCTTTAAATTGTTTTTCAAGTTTGAAATTTTTTGTAGTGAATGTACTTGTATTTTTATCCCTATTTATAATGCAATGTAAAATTCTTTTCAGGCTTGATAAAGGCAAGAAATCGGCTGCCAATATGTTGCATTAAGTAAATAAACTTTTGACTCGATATTGTACCAACTTATTTGTTTTATAGAAATTATATTTTGTAAAAAAGTATATATGAGGTCAACAAAATAATTTTAATTTCACTTTACTTGCAGGCGTCGGTGTTCAAGCTTTGTCCGTCTTTGGACAAAAAAGACGAACAAACAATGACCAAGAGTCATATCATCGAGCTTTGTATCGAAAGATGCATCATGCTCATCCTAATGTTTGGACCTTCACTGGTTAGTCTTTACAAATTAAATTTGTAGTATATATTTATACCTTTATTGAATTTTACTTGATATAAAGCAACATTCTGCTTACTGGATTTTATAGGCATTATTTTCACAATATTTTCAATATCTACATGTTTGTAATTATTTATACTTATTTGAAAATTAAAATTAATTTTAACAGTTTTTAGCCTAAATATTAGCCCACATGGAAAAATATCAGATGTTGACTTTTTATTCAGCTATGGTTTTTGTTTCAAGTTTTAGTTTACAATTTTACATTAATTTTTCATTCATTTTAATAAATATTTACAGTATATTATTTTCTTAGTTACAGTTTTAAAATTAATTATTTGGTTTACCTCCTGTAGCTGGTGATTCTTTTAGCTTATTCTGGTCATGTTTCCCACATATACGTAATTAGCATTTTATCACATTAACCATAAAATATTTATATAGGTTTATGTTTATATTATAAATAAAATTTTTCTAAAGGAGAATTATTTAGAGATGTATGATTTCAGATGGTATGAGAAAGTTGGAAAATTCTTTCCTACAAAAATACTTTTCTCTGCAAAATGGTACAGCAGGGGCAAGGGTTAAGAAAACATCATACATTCTTAATGATAAGAGGATTAAACTTGCCTCTGACAAACTACTGGATCATAGATATACCGTCAGTGAATTTCTCAATGTTGTCAGCCATGCTCTGGATAATGTCCATGCTGGACTGGCTATTATTCCAGATGATGCTAATGATGATGATGACATATCCGGTCCTCCAATGTCAACAGCAGCATCAACTGTGGCTGTTGCCAGCCACACACTGGAATATGGGTCAGCTAATATTCCAGTTGATGCTGGTGATGGCAATGAGGATCTAAGTGTTCAATTGTCAGCATCGGTGTCAACAGTGACTGACAACATTGACAACCAAACTGCTAGAGGAAGGGGTAAAAGGCGTCAGAGAAGGATTGTCAGACGTGCAATAGGTAATTTCCGTTTCATTGCATCACAAACGTAAATTATATTTTTATTACATTCTACAATTTTATTGGTACACACAAGTGGACACGTACAAGAGTACATGTTGAACATTGACCCATAGACTGTGGTTAATTATATTCTACTAGCACCTCTGACATGGCTTTGCTAGTGCAAGTTTAAAATTGTTACTTTTCATAAACATCATAAAGATAGTTGGTAGTATATAATGAATATAATAATATAAAGAGTATTTTTTGTTATTCGAGCCGTTGAAATTAGAAAAAAATTATTTTAAAAGTTCATTAATCAAATCAGTTAACTGTTAACTAATAATAGCTTTTTCCTATGAAATTTATTAATTTTTAAAAAAATACTTGAAATGCATATTTTTTATTCATCTGAAAAATGTCCAAACATGAGAAAATGAGTTTTGAATGAATGTAATAATATAAAAATTAAAATTTTACTTAATGCTCTCTTAGACCTGTGCTAAATACCCAATGTTCCTTGCCTTATGGCGAAGGTTCCCACTAACTTCTAGTGTTATCGCTATTAGTTTCGGCTTTATGTTGATCAGTCTGTCAGGACTTTAAGTTTTATATTTAGATATGGTATAGATATTGAATTAAATAATTGTAAAATACTGATTTTAGTGTCACTTGGCAAACAAAACCTCTACTTACTGATATATTATAGCAGATGAATTTGACACTAAATCAATAGATACACTGATCCAGTGGAAACTCATCTACTGCAAAATATTAGTAAAACATGGTTTTTTGCATAGTTATACTAAAAGTAGTAAATTAAAAAACCACATAATGTACTACACAAAAATTGCAAAATAATTATCAATTGAAAGCAAAAATGAATTATACGTAGTTGTTATATCACTATTAGTAAATATTGTGATATGTTGCCAAACTTTAATTACTTGTTACACACAGTGTACTAATACTGTTACTATAATATTTTCAGGCCAAACCCCTGCTCTAAGGAGAAGTTATCGAGGAAACAGGCCCCATGAGGATCCCACATCCGTTCAACCACAGGTAAATTTAATATAAATATATAATGCAGATACAGGAGAGTCACATTATTCTGAAGAATAATCTATGTTACGAATAAGAGAATAATAGATCATGTTCTGAGTAACATGATCTAAGAGCTACAAGGAGAGTTCAGAAAACAAAAAATGTTTGAGTATTAGTTCTTGTAAAAAATTTATTCTATAACACAATACTAACGAGGGGTTATACAAATCACAAACTAACAATACTCTTAAAGTTGCTTGTTGTAAACATATTGATTCCATTAAATAAATCAGTAAATTTTTCAATAAATAAATCGCAAGTTTTTTTTTTGAGTAACTTTGGTGCAAACTATTAACATACTTTATGTCTGGTTTTGAAACTGTAAATGCATTGACAAAGCTATACCTTCACAATTCTTAACAAAAAATAATTGTGTTTAATGTAATTTATTATGTTTTAATGATTTATTATGCACTAGCAAAGTACCCGTTCTTCACACGGGGTTGAGGAATAATTGTATTGGTTTAATTTGTATTTGTATAATTGAGTGTTAAGCCAATTGAGCTTTAAAGCCATTGGGGCGGTACACAGATAGTATTATGTTGAAGTAAAATTTCAGTTTAATAGTCTAGTAGTTTTTACTTGATTAAGCAAAACACACACACACACACACAACACACACACGCATGCATCTATATTATGATGTATTAAAAATAATTATTGTAATTTCTGTTTAGATAAACCAGCAACCAATAATGGCAGAGGCAACCGGCATTGAACCTATTGCAAACCCATTTGAAAGTGGTAAGGAATGAATGGATAGTTTTCACATAATTTTAAAGCATTAATTATTTAATCGCATTTACTTTATTCTATGACTATCCGAAATTAATTTATTTTGTAAATTTGTAAAAACTTGCCAAGACAGAAAGAAAGATAGTAATAAACTAATGTAAAAGTGATTAATTAAGTTTCACCGAACTCTCACAGACCTTACCCCCCCTTTTTTACCCTCCAACTAGCCTTTTCTCTCCATTCTTCACCTATCTTCATTTTACCACACATTGTCAGTAAGAGAGTAATGGTTTATCCCTTGACTACCAACCTTGGTTCGAGACCTGTATCTCAAGGAATAAACCTCTCAGGAGAACCAACTCCTGAATTTTTTTTTATGGAAACCAATTAGCCTCCCATAAGCCTCTTTAAGCTCCTTTCGGGGTAGTGGAGTCTTTGAGAGACACTTGTAACTTATAGACTATACATGGATACCTAGTGAACTTATTTGATTTTAAATGAAAACACAGCTAATTGGAAACTATACATTTTTTATTATCTGTTTGAATTTAGAATTACTTATTATTATTTGATTTATTTTAATTAACAGGATTTAGCTTTTTTAATTTTACCTAACCTTACTTTTGAATTACCATGATTATCTTGTTTCATGGTATTAGTACAGAATATGTCAAGTTTATTATGTTTACATTTTTATTATTCTTTATATTAACACACACACACACACACACACACACACACACACACACACACACACACACACACACACACACACACACACACACACACATATATATATATATATATACACACTTACTATATCATTTTCTAATATTATTATCAAAATCCAAAATTGCTTAATATGTCTACTATCTGCACATAATTTTGAGTATTATAGTAAAATTTTATGTATTTTAGAGTCTTGTTTACTTTCAAACATTTTAAGGTTAATTTCTAGTTACTTTAGGCTATGCCTTTTAACAAACAATCCTTTTAATTCACTAATAGACTCTGGTTAATATTTACCTATTTATAGGTTAACGTAATTAGTTATTATATGCTAGGTATTTAATAAAAACTTCCTGCTGATATTTAGTATATAAGTCAAAGGATTTCAGTCCCTTAGGTTATTCAATTTTTTGTTAATTTTGATTTTAAGTTAATATATGTTGAAATAAAATTTTATCTAAAAAGAAATTAAATTGTTTATATAACCTTATACTGCAAAACGTTAGGTATCTTCTATAGTTGGGTTGTCTTTGGGTTTTTTTCCCAGCTTTCATGGGGTTTGGATGTAGGCTTAAATGCATTGCATTGCGTCGGTGAATTTTGTTAAGTTCGGCTTCTTTTTTCATTTTCTTGGTCAAGATGTTGGTAGAAACATATATGAGTCACAGCTCATATATTTGTACACTCCCCGGGTCACATCGTAGCACTTTATATGGACTTCTTACCACATATTGGGTCGTTAATGGTTCTGCGTGTATCAATATGACCTCTCTCGATCACTGTTCTGACTAAGCGTCGCCTTTTTGGCTTCGTCTCGCCAATTTCTTCAAACTTCTGCCTTTTCGATGTCCATCTTACATTTTTAACCAATGAGAAAGCCGTTTCTATGGTGATGGTGACTGACTTTGTTTATTTCGTAAATTTGAATTTTAATTAGTTTCAATTTTTGTGAAAGACTTTTCTTTACTCCAATGTATTATTTTAATTTTTTAACTTCCATTTAATAATTTGTTTGTCTTTATTTCTTCTAATTTAATTAACTTGCTGTTTCTTCTTGCTAACTCAAACTTCAACGGTATCGCTGTCGCTGCAGTGTGGCAAGATCGTATAAACAATCTTCCCACGCGGTTTTTTACTGAAACTAATATAACTTCATGTTGGATAACCTCAATGTTTTAGGCTATTATGTTTTAAATTAAAATTTGCATCTTTACAGAAATACAACTCTCCCTAGCTATGCCTTATTTACTTTCCGCACATTTTTATACTTATATTCACTATCCCTGATTATATTTGGTCAAAATTAATTTAATATTATACATTTTGACTGGGTCCCATAGGTCTCACTTTTACTGTTTCATTTGAATCCGTCTATTAGCCTTTAGCCTAATTAATGTTGTTGGTTTATAATGTATTCTAACATTACCAGTTTGTCTATTTAGTTCTAATTACTTTAGTTTACATTGATTTTCCCTATATTTAACATTTTTATTATAATACTATGAAATAATCGGAATATTAGTTGATTGAGCTATTTAACTATTCTAGGCTTAGTTACATTTATCTGTACTAATACCAGATTTATTTGCATTGGTCATTCTGGCCGTTGCAGAACGTAATGGACTACACAATTTAAGAGTGTTAATTATATCTTCAGAAGCTTAACACAATTTAATTGTCTGTTTCAGATGAAATTCAACTGCCACCCCTTTACAGAAATTACAGGTTTATTCCTGTAGTTTACTGTGAGGAGGAAGTATGGCCTATTGAATTTATAAATATTCAGAAGGAGGAGCTGATAAGTTCTTCAAATCTTGCTACTGAGGCCACTGTGGAGTGGACCAATAGTTCCAACTGTCCACCTTGCGATGTTTGCAAGATTAATGAGGCAAGCAAGGTGTGCAGTCCATGTGGCCACAGAATCTGTTGCCAACAATGCCTGTCTTCCTTTCTGAATATTTCTAGATTCTTGAGGATCTCAAGTGGGAGTGGTCCCACTAATATCACGACCACCAGTATAAGGTTGCCACTTCAGTGCACGAAATGTCGAGCCATTATTGGCCAATTAATTACAATATATTAATTAATTTAACGGATTTATATATTTATTTATTATTTAAAAATTTATTATTTTATTATAAGGTATTTAATTATAATCATATTAATTATTTAACAGAAAATATAAGCTTTCTTTACAAACTATTGAAACCCAACGAAAATGTAAAAAATATTGATAATAATATACAATTACCTTGCTTCACATAACTGAATATCCCAAGAAATATTCAATTCATTATAACTAAAAGAAAACTACCCACAAAAATATACATATTTATGATATTAAAAACATATTAATTTAAGGTGGTTAATTTGTGATTAATTGGATTTGTGTTGCTTTTTAAATCCAATTTGATCATAAAAATAAATTTATCTACACATATTTATATTGCAAATTTTGATTACTGTGTTTAAATAATATCTTGTACCATATTATAATTGTGTGAATAATTAGTTTAGAATAATTTTAAGGATTTGTTTTAATAACAGAATTTTAATTTTATAATTTGTTCAAGTCTTGCATTGTAATATGGGCTTTGCAGGTGATTGTTGACTACATATTCAACTTAATTTTGCCCTTTTTACATATGTTATTCAAATATACATTCTAAATGAGAAACAGATAATGTGAGGTGTTCCTAACCATAAATTCTGGTTGAAATAAATTATTATTTTGGGATCTTGACCACACTACCTTATACTACATTACTATATACCGAAATGGAAATATGAATGCAGATAAAGTTTCTAGAATGTCATGTTGTCAAAACTAGCATTGGTCACAGTTTGTACAAAGACATTTGTGTAATATTGTACATTTTGTAAATTTGTTTATAGGATCCTAATAATTAAATGTAATTTAGCATAACACCTGATTTATTTTAAACACCTCAAGTTTAGATTGAGTCTGAGCTCTTGAAACTTTACAATTTATAATTGGTAATGGTAATTAAATTAGTTTAAATTGGTATTTTTAAAAATTTTGTAAGTGTATTTCTTAAAATACTGTCTTTATATAAAACACATTTTAATTAAACATAATTTATCTACACCAGTTATAAAGATTACAGGGCTTTAACTCAACTGACTGCATTTTAGTATAAAACACAATGTTAAAATAACTCTAGATGATTTTATATCAGATATATTGTTATTCTTATGTTATTTTAGTAATACTTCACTAGATATGGAATTTATATTCCTATTTTCTGCACATATTTACGTTACTTTTTTTTACTTTTTAATTGTTTTGAATAAACCTGTAATATGAATCTTGTATTAGACAATTTTGAGTGAGCAGAAGCAAATTTTACCGTGTGTTAATATAAACTTTATTTTCACAATAATTTCAGGCTGTTTTTATTAAATTTTAAAACTGGATAAAAATCCAAACTTATTTCACACTTTAAAAATATATTGCAAGAAGCAATAGTATTTACTGAAACTTCTATGTTTGTACCTGGTAATATAATTTATGAAATTAAACTACTAATTGAATTTATAATTAAAGTATATTTATAACCAACTTGCAAACTTGCTCTGATCAAAATGACTTATTTTTTAAAAATTTTCTCTGATTATTAGGTTAGCAAGTCGTAATCTTACAAGGTTTAATCAAAATATCTCAATTTAGGAATTTATAAACAATGCATCAATTAACATTTTAAAAATTTGTTGTTTATTCAAGAGGGTATCTTGAAGCAAGTCATATGTTTGTCAATATAGAATGGCTGTATTTCTCTTTAGATTGTTTTCTAATGTATTTCAATGTTTTTACAAAATCCATGCAAGCAATTGTTTTAGTTATAAACCTTGCAAACAATTTGACTAAAACATATGACTCAATCATAGTTGGAACTATTATAGAATGATACATTTTTTAATGCAACTTTTAAGAGGCAACACTTAATATTTTTGTGGCCAATTAATTGTTGGTCAAGTATAACATTGTAAAATATACTTTAGAAATAAGAAACCTATTGAAATTGTATTTTATTCAGAAAATGTGTGTATTAGTAATTAGTCACTGTCTAACAATTTTAAAAGACAAAATATTAAATAGTATTCTAAATGGTAGTAAGGGTACTTTTATTGAAATTCGCGCCTCAAAATAATGGTTCACCTATTCATTACTACAAAAAAAAAAAAATACACGCAGTAGTTATAATACCTGTTAACCCTAGACAAGTAAAACATTGTTTATAATTGGCCTTACGAATGTTTTTTCCTTACATTTACGATGCACAGACTGGCTTTAGTAAATTTCAATAATAGATGTACAGTTATGAACTGTGGTTCAAAACAATTTGTTCAGATTCTATGTAGGTTTAACTGCAGGTAAGTGTTGGAGATTACACAAACGAGTTGTGCTTACTAAATGTAAGTTGCAGTTGTGCTTACTAAATGTAAGTTGCGGAAGTATAGATCAAGTAGTGTGTTTGTGCATTGTACTTTATACCCCATTGCAGGAATACCGAGTTTGTTTTGGTTGAGAGGTTTGCGAGTGTATAGTTTTGGTAGCAAAACTAAAGAAAGAAAATGAAAATAGGGTAGTTCAAATCATTAGCGGTTACACTAAAACGTCCGGAAGACCACCCACGCTTTGTTGGAGCAGTATGGGGTCTGCTTTATTAATAAGAAAAAAACACTGAATTTAAATTTAACACTAAACGTTAATTAAAAGAAATAGTTCAATTTTATGAGTGAAGTTAAGCCTACGCCACTTACCATTCCAAGTTATACAGGGTAGTTGAAGAGGTGATGATGCGGTTTTTCCCAGGCCTGGGTTAAGTCCTGAAGTGATGGACCGTAGCTTGCGAAGAATGGCATAAAACTAAAACTCATTTAAAATTAATTGAAAGTTACAAGCACTTCAAATAGTCACAACAGAAAAGCTTTAATCAACACTTGATAGTTCACCCACGAGGTTAAAGAGTTAATTGTCTGCGGTGTAATGAAATACCACGCGGCTAACCTAACAAATTACACTTGTATAAGGAAAGCGGTTTAAAACAGTTTTATCGCGGCTAAAATCGTTAATTCATAGTTAGAACGCATCTAAAACTATACTTGAGCATAATCAGTAAGCGGGGTAATAATCAGACGCGGTTTAAACCCGATGTAATCGGCTAAAACACTTGAATAGAAACCAGGAATGCCGCACTAGAAAGCCATGTTGCAAGAAGTGTGTAACTTGAGAGAAGACGGAAATGCTAGCAACAGGTAACTAAATCAGATAATTAGTCTAAAGCCATAGATGAATAGTCTAGATTCATCTGGTGACTGGATCGTAAAACCTACTTGTTTGCAGTAAAAGGATCCTAGATTCTGGTCGGCAATGAAAGTCTAGTAGGCGGTGGAACTTGAACTGTGATAAACACCAGCTGATTGCTAGGTTATACGAACTAATGAGAATTGTAAACAAACGTGGTCTGTTGAAAGTGAGGTTAAGGATCCTGTACTTAACATACCGCCCACCAAAACGAATGTTTTTAATCCGCCAGGTGGGTAGGGGGCGAAGAACCACTAAAGCACCGGAAACCGAGGGTGCCGAAGAGAAAAAAGTGGCAGGGAAAACGAAGAAAACCAAAAGAAACAAAAGGGGCAAGAGCGCCGAAGAAAGAACCTGCAGGAAAGCGGTGAAGAACTAATGATGAAGCGGAAAGCCGACGAGCTTGTTGACTGGTCTCTTCAGTTGTCCATGTGCAGTCTTGACAGTAGCTACCCTATCGACGTGGTCTGTTCCTGGATGCAATTTGAGGATCCGACCCATAGGCCAATGAAGAGGGTTCGAATGTTCACCAGTTATGAAGACGATTTGATTCTCCTTGAGTGGCGCCGAGTCCTTATTCCACTTGTGCCGTTGAATTTGTGTGTGTAGGTATTGGGTGGACCAAGTTTTCCAGAAGCGGTTGGACATTTGCTGTAGCATTGACCATCTTGATTTGAGCGGAGGTTCAGTATAACATTCTTCAGGAAGCGATAGCAACGGACGTCCAATTAAGAAGTGTCCGGGAGTAAGAAAGGACGATCCTTCGTTGGGGTCTGGAGATGTTTCGAAAATAGGGCGGCTATTTAAAATAGCCTCTATCCTTATGAACAAGGTGGATAGCTCTTCAGCCGTTAACATGTTGTTACCCACAGTGCGGTGTAGCAATGACTTGGCAGATTTGACAGCGGCTTCCCACAGTCCCCCAAAATGAGGAGCGGCCGGAGGATTGAAATGCCATATGATGCGTTGATCAGCTAGTTTACGTTTGATATGAGAATTAGAGCGGTCAAGAAATTTGTAAACCTCATCAAGTCGATTGGCAGCGCCTGTAAAGTTCGTGCCGTTGTCAGAATAAACCTCTGAGGGCAGACCTCTTCTGGAGGTGAAGCGATGAAATGCGGCGAAGAAAGCGTCCGTAGATAAGTCAGTTACGAGTTCCAAGTGAACTGCTTTGGTTGTCATACATACAAACAAGCATAGATAAGCTTTTAATAGCTTAGAGGTTCGCAGGTGGTTGGCCTTGGTATCAAAGGGTCCTGCAAAATCTACTCCGACTCTATAGAAGGGAGGCGACGGTGTAACTCTTGACGATGGTAATGAGGCCATTATAGGCTGTTGCGGTTTAGTTTGTAAGCGAAAACAGCGAATGCACGCATGGATGCGTTGTCGAAGTAAAGAGCGTAAAGCTATGATCCAAAACTCACTGTTGATCAAGGCTTGAGTGGTACGAGGTCCGGCATGCAATGCCAGTTTATGATAGTGGTCACAAATGAGGTTGACGTAATGATGGCGTTTCGGTAACAGAAGCGGGTGTTTAGAGTCATAACTCAGAGACGAATGATCAAGTCTACCGCCCACCCTGATCAAGCCAGAGGGGTCGACAAATGGTGTTAAGCTGCGTAAGTTGTCGTTGACGCGGATACCAGCTTGAAGTCTTTTCAAGGCGTCAGAGAATGCATGGGTTTGTACCAATTTAACGCACAAAGTCTTTGCGTTACCAAGTTCTTGCACTGAAAGCGGTTGGAGAGTGGGTTTAAGGGCAGTGGTTTTGATCACTGCGAGCTTCGCCTTATAACGAGTGTTGTGAGGATGGCTGGTAACTTGGAACTTGTTACGACAATTGTTAATGAAACGTAATACGTATGCATAGACATGATGAAGGGTGGTTAAGTTTGAATGTTGTTCGATCATTTCCAAGAGACGGTTGGGTTCTTGAACAGTCGTGCAATGAACTTTAGCTTCAACCTTTGTTTCCGTCTGATCTGGGTTAGTTCCTTTAGGTCGTGTGAGATCCCAAGTGGTAGGAGAGAGCAATAACCATGGAGGTCCATGCCACCAAAGCGGGTGTGTGGCAAGTTGATCAGGCAGACAACCGCGAGAAGCAACGTCTGCGGGGTTGTCATTAGTCGAGACGTGGAACCATTGATCCATTTGTGTGCTTGAAACAATCTCAGTGATGCGGTTGGCTACGAAAGTTTTCAATTGATGAGGCGGGGTCTGAATCCAATGAAGTACTATCTCAGAATCAGTAAAGAAGAGAGTGTTAGCGATTGGAATGAAATCAAGAGCGGGTTGAATTGATTTGTATAACTTGGCCAGCAGTACTGCGCCGCAAAGTTCCAAACGAGGTATGGTAAGTAATTTAACAGGGGCTACCTTACTTTTAGCTTTCAACAGGCTGGTGTTGACGGCCCCGTTAAGCTCAGATCTCAAATAGATAGAAGCAGCATAGCCTGATTCGGAACCATCACAAAACCCAACGATACGATGACTGGCTGATCGCGTGCCTACATGGCGAGGAATTTGAATAGCAGACAAACAAGCGAAGTGGACAATGAAGCTGTCCCATTGATCGAGCAGAGGGGTTGGCAGAGGCTGGTCCCAGTCCAGTTTCTCCAACCACAAGCGTTTAAGAAAAGACTTAATCCAAAAGGTAATAGGCGTTAAGAAGCCAAGCGGGTCAAAAGTGCGTGCGACATAGGACAAGATGGTGCGTTTTGTGGGCACCAGCGTAAAAGTTTGAGTTTGATACGAGAACGAGTCTGACGAAGGGTTCCATTGCAAACCCAATATTTTAATTGCAGCGGATTCGTCTTGAAACAACAGCGGATTTTCCAAGTGAGAGGAAGGTAGCGTTGCGAGTAGCGAGGGTTCATTTGACGACCATTTTCTGAGTTCCAGGCCTGCGCGAGCGAAAATGTCGATAAGTTCTTGTATTAACGTCTTAGCGGCTTCGGGCGTGTCAGCTCCAGCGACGACGTCATCTACGTAGGTCTGATGAAGGATTGCTTTGGAGGCTGTAGGATAGCGGGTTCCCTCATCCCTTACTAGTTGTTCAAGCGTTCGCAGAGCTAAGTAAGCGGAAGGGGTTAGGCCATAGGTGACCGTAGCAAGTTCATACTCGATTAACGGTGATTGAGGTGAAGCCCGGTAAAGTATGTGTTGGTAAGAACGATCCTCAGGTCGGACCAAAATTTGACGGTACATCATCTTGATGTCGGTGCAGACAGCGTAAGTATATAAACGGAAAGAGATGATTAAATTAGCCAAGTCCTTTTGCAGTTTAGGACCGGATAACATTTGCTGGTTCAGGGTGTTTGCGTGGCAATCAGGTGATGACGCGTTGAATACCACTCTAAGCTTAGTAGTAGAGCTGGTGGTCTTAAATACGCAATGGTGCGGAATAAGATAGTCAGAAGCCTTGAGGGCGGGGTACATGTGCCCTAGAGCGATATACTCGGCCATAAACTGATGATATTGTATGGCTACCTCAGGCTGGCGGTTTAAACGTTTTTCTAACGCATGATAACTAGCCAGAACAGTGTTACGGTTAGACTTGAGCGGGATAGCTTCCGGCTTAAATGGGAGTGCTACGATATATCTTCCCGTTGCGTCACGATCAGTAGTGGTTGCGAACAGTTCTTCACACAGTTGATCTTCGGGGCTGAGGTGATTCACATTTGTGACTTCTTCGACTTCCCAAAACCGTCGCATGTTGTCATCAATTGACTCTAAGGTAGTGATAAATGCGCGCGGTTGATGAGGCATACTGTAGGGTATAGATCCCATGATGACCCAACCTAACCTAGTGTTAAGTGCTGAGGGTTGCCCTTGGATAATGGTGCGAGGTCCATTCGTGAGAATCTGTGTGAAAATGTCAGCGCCTAGGATGATGTCGACACTTGAAGGTGTATCGAAATGCGGATCAGCTAGCGGTAAGTTCGTATAATGGGCACGTATGTTTGGTGCCAGAGCAGTTGATGGAAGCGGGTCAGTAATGTGCTGAAGTACAGCAGCTTCTGCGGTAAGCAAGACACTCTGGTCATGCCTCGAGAAAATTTGTAAAGTGACATATTCAGATATGCGGGTTGTCTTGGATGCGACACCAATCAATGAAAGATTTGATTTCCGAGCGGGTAAGTTCAACAGTGTACTAGCATGTTTAGTTATAGCAGAGATTTGACTGCCTGGGTCAATGATGGCTCTGAAAAGAAGCGGTTGACCGAAATGGTCTTGAATGATGACCTGTGCGGTGCCCAACAAGGCAAGAGAGGAATGAAGTTTACAAGAAAGAGCGTGCGGTTGTGATTTAATAGCAAGTTGATGTTTGACTGTCGAACTGGGGTGTCGCGGTTGAATTAGTCAATGTCGTGAAGGAGCGGGGTCATGTAACAATGTGTGATGCGGATCCCCACAGTGTTTGCAGTGTTTGACTGATTTGCATTTGGACTGAAAATGTGAGCCAAGACAGTTGAAGCAACGTTGTAACTGGTTAATGGCCCTTTTCCGTTCAGGCACAGTTAAATCCAAGAACGCATTGCAGTGGAATATGATGTGGTCCGAGTCGCAGTAAATACATTTCCCAGCATGAGTGGTTGATACGTTGGCTTGAGCCATGTGAAATGGAGGTAGTCGGTGTCTAAACACTGATTGACCCGGCCTGTTAGAAACTGGTGAGATGGTTGGTCGCGTCACTGTCTGCGGTCGAATAGGACTCTGCATGGCAGGCCTTGCCTGAAAAGTGCGAGGTTGAGGTATATTTTGCACTGGCTTAAACTGAGGTGGTTGAGGGTTAATGCCCTGATTTAAGTCGCCACTTGAATTAATGTTAAGTGGGTCAGCGTTTGGATATGACTCATTAATTAGGTCAGGTTCATGTAAAGAAGACACCAATACTCGAGGTTGTTGGCTTGTGCTAGCTGCGGTTGAGGTCGAAGGCTGGTTGAGCAATTCCATTGCCCTAGCTTGTTCAGTTACAAAATCATTCAAACTGCGGTAAGTAGGCATAGTGTTGGTGCCTAGCCTGGTTTCAAAATTAAGACGAGTCTTCGGATCTAAATTATTAACTGCCATTTGAAACAACAGAAAATCTGCCAAGTCCGGTAAGTTAATGGCCTTCAAGGCACATACTGCGTTAGAGTGTGCGGTTAGAAAGCGGTTGAGTTCTGAGTGCGAAGCGGTTTGCATTGATTTGAACTCTTTAATCTGTTTGAAGTAATGATCGGCTAGCCTGCGTGGGTTGGCATAGCGGTTTCTTAGAGCGTTGTAAGCTATTGCATAATTATTGTCTGAAATTGTTAAGCCGGTAATGATTGCTAAGGCATCTCCTTTTAAAGTTGATTTTAAGTACTGAAATTTTTGTACTGCGGTCAGATTTGCATTAGAGTGGATCATGGAGTCAAACATAGTGATAAAGTCTGTCCATTCACTGTTATTGCCTGAGAAAGTGGGTACTTGTAGGCTTGGCAGACTGATGCAATTATTTGTGAGGTTAGCCGGTGAAATTTCCTTTTCTTCAGATTTTATAATGCCTGGACATTTAGCCAGGATGGGCAAATACAAAAGTTGAAATTTGGCTTTCAATTGAAAAGCCTTTTCTGCGGTTTCAGCGACTTCATGCTCAAAACTTTTTTCCATATATTCGTATGTGTCAATAAAGTTGCCGTGGATGCGTCGGATTTCGTTAATGAGACCTGTAGGGATATCATTTCCAGTAATTATGTTAATAACCTGTTCCAGGTCCTCAATGATATTATTTAATTTTGACAAATAATAATCGGTATTAATTGCCATTTTTAACAACAGAAAATAAAATTAGTTAAGGAAATTTTTAAAGATGAATTTTGCAGTGAACTGTATCCTATGGTTTATTTGATTCAAATTATCCGGCCCGTGTTGACCATGTATAGTTTTGGTAGCAAAACTAAAGAAAGAAAATGAAAATAGGGTAGTTCAAATCATTAGCGGTTACACTAAAACGTCCGGAAGACCACCCACGCTTTGTTGGAGCAGTATGGGGTCTGCTTTATTAATAAGAAAAAAACACTGAATTTAAATTTAACACTAAACGTTAATTAAAAGAAATAGTTCAATTTTATGAGTGAAGTTAAGCCTACGCCACTTACCATTCCAAGTTATACAGGGTAGTTGAAGAGGTGATGATGCGGTTTTTCCCAGGCCTGGGTTAAGTCCTGAAGTGATGGACCGTAGCTTGCGAAGAATGGCATAAAACTAAAACTCATTTAAAATTAATTGAAAGTTACAAGCACTTCAAATAGTCACAACAGAAAAGCTTTAATCAACACTTGATAGTTCACCCACGAGGTTAAAGAGTTAATTGTCTGCGGTGTAATGAAATACCACGCGGCTAACCTAACAAATTACACTTGTATAAGGAAAGCGGTTTAAAACAGTTTTATCGCGGCTAAAATCGTTAATTCATAGTTAGAACGCATCTAAAACTATACTTGAGCATAATCAGTAAGCGGGGTAATAATCAGACGCGGTTTAAACCCGATGTAATCGGCTAAAACACTTGAATAGAAACCAGGAATGCCGCACTAGAAAGCCATGTTGCAAGAAGTGTGTAACTTGAGAGAAGACGGAAATGCTAGCAACAGGTAACTAAATCAGATAATTAGTCTAAAGCCATAGATGAATAGTCTAGATTCATCTGGTGACTGGATCGTAAAACCTACTTGTTTGCAGTAAAAGGATCCTAGATTCTGGTCGGCAATGAAAGTCTAGTAGGCGGTGGAACTTGAACTGTGATAAACACCAGCTGATTGCTAGGTTATACGAACTAATGAGAATTGTAAACAAACGTGGTCTGTTGAAAGTGAGGTTAAGGATCCTGTACTTAACAGCGAGTTTGTTTTGAGTAGTGTATTGTACTTTATACCCTACTGCAGGAAGACTGGGAAGAAAAATGCCTATAGAGGTTCAATTCCATACAAATGTTTATTCTAAATGAATAAATACTGATTAAAAAAATTCTTTTGCAAATACACTCTTGTCCAATTCATTGAACATTTGGTAAATATATTGCATAGTTTTCTAAATGGAAGCAGTTTTATTGAATCTTGTCAGCAATGTAAGTGTTCACCTAATCATCATCACTGTTATAAACTACTTGTAGTAGTAGTAGTTACAGTTATTAGCCGTTAACATCCAACAACTAATGTATACAATTGTAACTAAACCAAGTGCAACTTCAGGATAGACTTTGGGGGAGAGGGGGCACAATGGCTGGAGCAGGTAAGGAACTAATATGCAACTTGTAACATGCCAGTGTTGTTTACGCTGGGTGGAAGTACCAATGCTATCAGATGAATTTCTACCCATAACTTTACATAAATGTAAAATCAAAATACATTGTTTTGAAGTAAAAGTCAAATGAAAAAAAACATCTTTACAAGTATGCCTAAATTGGGATGAATTTAAATGTGTTCCGAAATATGAAACATATATTTGTAAAATAGAAATAGTGCTCTAATTCCTGGGGAAGCAATTGCCCCTCCCCTGGAGCCACCTTTGAACTAACCTTGGCATTTTTTTTCTATTCATTTACAATATTGACTGACTTTTGTAGTTTTTAATAATAGATGTATGGTTATGAATTTTAGCTCAGATATTTGTTTCAGTTTGTATGTAGGTTTAAAGCGGAGAAAGAATACCTAAACAAGATGTGCTATATGCAAGTTGCCAAAGTTAAGCAGTATGTTTGTGCATTGTACTTTTTACAACATACTACAGAAAGATTGGGAAGAACAATGCTATAGAAATACAATTTCATAGAAATTGTTATTCTAAATGAATAGACACTGTGATTTAGAAACTTCTATTGCAATATTTATACATAACTCAAACATTTTGTAAATATGCAGTTTAAGTAACTCAGTTCCCTGGAAAAAATCATTCAGTTAAGTTGGTTTTCATCCATTTCAAACTTTTGAAAATACAAATTGCGTATTTTCCAAACCAATGATATTTTTATTTTAACAAATGTTATAATGTCAAATATTTAAAAAATATTTTTGATTTGTCTGTTGTTTTAATGTTTCATCATAGAAATAACAGTTTAATCATAGAAAATTAACAAGTATTAAAAAAAAATTGATTGTTGTATCATATCATTATTTTACTGAGAGTTGGACATGACTAGTGAATGTGAGCAAATTCATTTCAAATAGTGAGTAAATTATGCTCAAAGTGCGTTGGGTGTAAATATAACTAAATATTGTACTTATGCGGTTGTTGAACGGGAAATACTACAAGAGGAACGTCAATGCTAGCATTGATATGATTCCCTTCTACTTAAAACACTTAGAAATTTACAATTGGTTTAATAGAAAATACTTTGATATAAGCGCTAATTACTTTTACTGCCTACACGATAACACCATAACACTGGTGTTCACAGATCTGTATAAGCTTCGGTTTGCATGGTTTAATGAATATGTTGATATTTTGGTTAAATCTGGTGACAAATGTATTTGGAATGGCTGTGGCTTGAGCAATATCTCTCGAGGATTTATTCTGTTAGCTGAATGACAGTTATTTTAATGAACAGAATTAAATGTGTAAATGAGTAACGTCTTGTAAACACCGAATACTATTTTTGTTGTAAGGTTTTAATATTATCACTGCAGATATTTAATACGCCATTTTAAAGATGTTTATTTAACATTTGTGATAATCAAGATTTCAATTTCAATAGATCAGTTATGCTAAATATAATTCTCCTTATTATATTATTTTAAATTATCACTTTATCAGGTAGGCTTTAAATCGTAAGAAAAGTATCTGGGAGAGTATATTTCAGTAGAATTTTCAATGACTATTGAAATTTGAAATAGCACCATAAAAAATGGAATAATATTGTATATATTATAATTATATGAATTTAAGAAGTTTTGTATGATTTATTGCTTTTCTTAAAATCAAGATTTTTTAGATGAAATTATGGTTTTTAAATATAAAAATTTGTAAAAATAATTGCAGCATAAGATAATGCCACATTAGAAAGAATGTTATCATTGTTTTAGGCCACATATGAAACGAATGGTTTCTTTGTAAAAAATATGTTTAGTAGAAACTTTTATATTTTATCCATGGAAATATAAAAATTTACAGATTACAATTTTTATGTTTTTTGTTCGTTTGAGACTATGGTAACTTATTTCCATACAAATAACGATTATGTATTTTAACAAATTTAAAAAAAACACAACAAATAAAAGAGACTATTTTTAATAGTTCTTACACATTAAAACTATTATTATTATCTTATTTCACAATTACAATAAACCTTACCCCATGTAAAGTGGTTTGGTCAATACGGAACGCTTCTCTAACTGAAACTGATTTGAAACTTTGCTGACAGATATTTCTAAAACTATTCCCTAGCATCGGGTACCTGCTGTAGTTTTACTACACTATACAGAAGAAAGTATACAAAAGGTCGTAGACCTTTTTGTTGGCAATAATTTCACATTTACGGACGGGCCGTAAAAATCGTGCCTTTGAAAACAATAGTCCATGGGTCAAAGCAGCAATAAAGTATACCCTGTAAGCTTTCGGAGAGCACTGTACCCTCAAAACTTTAAAACGTTTTCCAAACTCAGGACCCTGAGAAGGTATGGACAGGATATTTATGACCCAAGGGCAATGATACTGGTTTCATAAGGAAGTGGATTTTATTAAACTACTTTAAAAATCTATATCTTTATGTAATTTGAAAAAATGTCTTTAATTAGGCTATAACATAATGCCTGGTCAAAAGTATTTAATTATTATGATATAATCTCACCTTAATTAACTACTTTTGAAATTGCAAATAAATTCACATACATAAATAATTTTATACATTATTAAATTTTTTAAAATTTAGACATATTAGTTTTAATATTTACAAAAATCAACTATAAAATATACGTTTACTGATTAATGCATGCTTTAGGTTTGGCAGGTAGCTAATAACGGGCGATTTGTTTATTACGCTAATATTTAGGTCTCGGTATTTTATTAAATCTAGAATTGTTTTTAATATATTCGCTACATCATATGGCTATCGTTTTTACACCTAATGTTTAAATCGATGTTTAAATATTAACAAAAATAAAAAGATATTTATGATCTATGGTAAAATCAAATCGAAAATATTGCTACATTACATTTACTCAAGTAACGATAAATTTAAACCTTAGCATTTTGAAAAATTATTTAAAGGCATTAACACAAATTACTTTGCAAAGACAAGATTACTTTCGATTTACTAATTAGGTGTTAATTACTTTTAAAATAAATCTGATATCACCTTTATCATATTCTTTACAGTTTTGTAATTACGCTTTCATTCTTCACGAATTTAAATTATTTACAGAAATATTACCTAACATTTATCAATTTGAACTTTATTTGTGCGTTGAACGCCTGCAAAACGGCAATCAGCTAACCCGCAACATTACTTTTAGTTGAAGTCGGTGTATTTGGTTATTTGAAATGGGCGTATTTGGTTATTTAAAGTCCGTGTATTACGATTATTTGAATGTCGCGTATTTGGTTAATTAACGGCCGCGTAAATTGTGTGTGTACATTTTGGTTAATGCATTTTTTAGGTTTTATAGGTAGTTATATTGGGCGATTTGTTAATTACGTTAATATTTAGGTCTCAGTATTTTATTAAATCTATAATTGTTTTAAATATAAACACTACATCATATTACTGTCGTTTTGTAAATTACACTTACTGTTTGATACGATGTTTAAGTAGACTATTACAATTATAATAAGATACATACATACATACAAATATTCATTTATATATACACAGAATAGAAGAAAAAAATATGTACGGTATTGGTATAGATAATATTTTTAGTTGTTTCCAATTACTTTATGGTTTTATGAAAAGAAACGTGACAAGTTTTCTTCTTTATAACAATGTAGGCCTATTGTAAGTTGTAGTGCCTTGATGAAAGACTAGTTTACCTTTTACTTTGACTAGTTTACTCTAATATTAAGGTATCAGTATGCTGTTTACATCTAGAAACATTTTTAAAAACTTTTGAAAAATTTTCAATTTATTATATTAATTATCGTTTTGTAACTACACTTATTCAACACGATGTTTAAATATTTATTACGTTAGTTATTTAAGTTTCAATATGTTGTTAAATCTGCAATTGTTTACAAAAATGAACACTGTATCTTATTTCCCATAGTTTTGTAATTACACCTAATATTTTAAAAGATTAGACTAAAAGTATACTATTTATAATTATAATAAGATACTTTACGATCTATGGTCTAATCAAACCTAATAATATTCCTGCTTTACATTTACTTTAATAACGACAAAGTTAAACCGTAGAATTTTGAGAAATAATTTAAAGGTAGTAATAATAACTACTAAGTTTAGATATTTATAGAAATATTACTTCCCATTTATTTATTAATTTCAAGTTGTACGTTGAACGCCTGCTGAGCGGCATAGCGATAACCCGCAACATTACTTTTAGTTGAAGTCGGTGTATTTGGTTATTTGAAATGCGCGTATTTGGTTATTTATAGTCCGTGTATTACGATTATTTGAAAGTCGCGTATTTGGTTAATTAACGGCAGCGTAAATTGTGTGTGTACAGTTTGGTTAGATGAAATTTGGTCATTTGAACGCAACCCCTCCCAGATACTTAACCTGATTCCAAAGTGAATGTTTTCGCCTAGTAATATTAGTTGTGTGTCGAGGGTTTTTTTACGTTTTGGTAATATTAGGGCCCCAAGTCAGAACTTTGTCGAGTATGACTCCCAGATAATTAACCTGATTCCAAAGTGAATGTTCTCGCCTAGTAATATTAGTTGTGTGTCGAGTTTGTGTGTATTGCGTTTCGAGAGAAGAGCCTGGCAGTTGGCCTGTTCACCTTACCTCTCCAGGAGCTCGGCCATGATTATAGTACTGTAAGGTGGTTCTGTAAACTGGAGTGTATAAGATGTAATTGCCATGACTGAGCGGATAACGCGGCGTCAATGCAAATATGGTCACTTGTGTGTTGAGTGTTATTGGTATGTCGTTGTTGTAGATGTTGGATAATACGGGTCCAATAAATTAGCTCTGAGGAACTCTGGCCCGTATAGTCCGTAGTGTAGATTACGTTTGGTCTTCATCAACCATAAACTTAAGGTTGGACATGTATGAGTTAATTAGGTGTATAGGTCCGTCTGGAGAGCCATAGCTTCATAGTTCCACTATGAGCCTGCTGTGACAGACCCAGTCAAAGGCCTTTTCGATGTCCAGGAAGACCACCCCAGTCAAGCAGTAATTGTTGAACTCCTTTGTTGCATGTTCCACCTCTCGTAATCAGCTGATGTGTAGCACAGTGTTTTTTCCTAAAACCAAATTGCTCTGGTCTCAGTATGTTGTGTATGTGGATATGCTTGTCAATACGTTTGAGGAGGATTTTTTTTTGCCTCCTTATTCAACAAGGTTATCGGTCGTAAGAGTCCGGTTTGCTATGATATTTTCCCGGTTTGGGGACGTGTGTATATATTTGGCGAATTAGCGACCTTTTGTGGTACCCTGCAAGCCTCTATCTTAAACCCTTTCTATTTGTAAATAGTGACCATTGATGTCACCTATCTTCAATATTAGAAAGAAATATCGTGTTACTACTTGCATCCGCTAGATAGCTGCAATTATTATTAGGAAGAGTATTTCATCAAACAACACCTCCGACACTTAGCAACAAGGCTCTACAAACAGGCTCATTTCCTCACTGGTTAGGTACGACCCCACCCACGACACACACGGACGGCCGCTGTCCTTAACTGACAGCCTAGCTTTAACCTAAATGCAAAAAATATAAATATACATACTAATAGATTTGCCTGCTTCACAATTATGTTCCAGGTGACGCAGGGGCGCATTCACAGGGTCGCAGTTTAGCCACAACGGAAGTACTAATTTTGACTGCATGCCTTTTCAGTTTCAAGAGGAGAATAAGAGGAGCATGTCATTCCTGTCATAGACTCACAACGTATTTGTAAGGTAATGCCCCTCCTTATCCCTTAGCATAAGGTGATCCAAGCCCCCAGGATTTCTGCATGATCTGTAGCGGGATTTTTCCTGACATCGTTTCTTTCATGCCAGGTTTTTTCATCCCACTCTTAGTGCGACACTTACCGTAATGTTCCACTTCACTATCTCCTGATTCTTCATGGAAAGATCTTATGAGCTTGGTACATGGGCAATCAATCCCGTTTCCTTCACTTGCGGTAGGGATACTAACAGCTTGCGCGTGTGACACGGAAGTACCTTGTTAGATGTTGGCTTACACGGGGGCTTGGCGGGTTTTGCGGGCCCAGACCCGGTAAAAAAAAAAGAATTTCCAAGGGCTTCTTCCTTGCCAGGATTATACATCCTGCTCTTAGCGGGGCACTTACGAGGTAAAAAAAAATAATAATTTTGCTTTGCATGCCATTTCAGCTTCGAATAGGAGTAAAAGATGAAATGCATGTCGCTTTTAGCACTACGCTTTCCGTACTGTTTCATTTCACTATCTCCTGATTCTCCATGGAAAGAGCTTATGAACTTGGGTACATTGGCAACCAATCCCGTTTCCTTCACAAGCGGTGTTGATACTAACAGCATGTGAGACGGAGGCAGGTCGCTAGAGGTTGCCTGCCGCAAGGGCTAGTTAGAAAAAAAGTACCCTCCCTCCTTTCTACATAAACTACATACCGACAATACGCAACACGCGGCCATTTTTGTAGATGATACAGCGACAAAATTTCATATTCTCCAGTTTACAAGAACACCTAACAGTACTGGGATCCTGATTGGAGAGTTAAGGTATCTTGGTTAAGTGCCAGGCACACCTTCTCTCCAAACGAAGGATATACAAACTCGACACCCCACAAAAACTACTAGGCGTGCCCCCAGTGACGTAAATAAGCTTTACCGTAAGTACTACATTCGCTTTCCATGCTATTTCAGTTTCAAGTAGGCAGCAAAAGAAATTACCTTGTGAGGGCAAGCCATACCTATCACAACCTCACTAACAAGGTGTTTATAAGGTGATACTCCTCATTAAACCTTAGGATAAGGATAACCTAGTTATCCTGGATGATCTATCATCGGATTTTACCTGGCTGGGTCTCTTTCTTTCCAGGTTTTCTCCGACTCTTACTGTACTGTTTCATTTCACTATCTCCTGATTCTCCATGGAAAGAGCTTACAGATTGGTACATGGGAGATGTATCTCGATACCTCCAAGTATGGTAGGCATACTAACCGTATGCGCATGTGAAAAGGAGGCAGCTCAATAAAGGATGGTTGGGCGAGTTTTTGGGGTTTCGGCCCCGGGGTTCAAATAGAAATGAAACATGCCTGAAACTTCATAATTTGTTTTATGTTGGTAAGTTTATTGCATTTTGTTTTATGTTGGTAAGTTTATTCAACTTGCTTGTTGAAAATTAAGTTCAACATGATAAATTAAGTTTCTTGACTAGTAAAGACAATTTCAATTATGTGAGCGATTTTTACATCTCGAAATTATACATTTTGACATCTGCTAACAAAGATATTAACAATGACATTTAGGTTCATTGTAGTAAAGGAAGTTAATAGTAAATATTTTCGACAAGCTTCACTAATAACCAACGTCAGTGGTTAGGGCATTACAAGATGCAATAAAATTATAAAAAACATATTCTGTAGAAAACTACAAAGTAAACGCTATGAAGTAATTTTGCTGTTAAAGGTTATTTTGGATTTTCCCAGTTTATTGCTTTAATGAAACATTCGGAGTACTAACTAATGTTAAAACAAAATACGAAAATAACACGCTTACCAACTCTAAACCTTTTAGTAACTTTAAAACTTCTTTAGTATATTAAAACTAAAGAGAAGATTTTATGTGCGTCTTTCAGAGGTTTGCTTGTTTGTAGTTTTGTGTTAAAATAGCAAACCATCAATCATCTAAATTATATTATTACAAAAATTTATGGAAATATGTGGCATTGGAAGTGCTTAAACTAAATCTGGCAATGGTCAGAGTAAGGTGTTATATAAATGATTGACATTTTCTCTCTACTATACGATTTTTATTTGTTATCTAATGTCTACATATGTTATTATCTTAGAATACAATATATCAGTTAAAATACATGATACAAGTTACAATAAGACCTAGTTATTTATTAGGGCAATATGTTAGGAACTGTCTGGAGTGATGCGTTTAATTATTGAACAAACGGCTAATGGAGCCGAAGAAGTAATCTTAATTCAATTTGTGTTCTTGTGCGGATATGTCACAATGTCTGAACGCGTTTAATTCAATTCCTTGTATTAGTTCACACTTTTCTTATATGTATATCTTGTTCAAATTTTCTATCGTTAATAAAATACTCTTTATTGACCCACTCAAGTTCAAATACATTTTTTTAAAACTTGTAGTGGATTACACTTTATGTTAATACGTTTTTTTCAAATATTAAGTCATTACTTAAATTAAATAACAGATTAATTTTAGTTTTATGTGGGAGAAAAACTTTTCACAAAAGGGGCAGTCTATGCAATATAGCTATTTCGTCCCATTTGGTTTAAAATAAGTGAGAACATTATTTCATAATACAGCTGATTTTGTGTTATAGGTTATGTGGTGGAACAGCTGTTTTAAGGCATAGGTTATGTTACTTTATTTATAATAATTGCAATTATTTAATAAAAAGTAAATACATTTTTTTTTTCTTGACCAAAGTAAGAATTGACTTCTATGTTGTAGGGTTTGTGGTAGAACAGTGGTTTTAATGGTTAGGTTATGTTATTTTATTTATGTTAATTGTAATTATTTAAAAAAGTAAATAAAATTAAAAAAATGTTTGACTTAAGTAGGCATTTACTTTTTTTATATTTCTTGTTTTCTTAGGCTTAAACGTTTCTAAAGAAGGTTTACTTGTATTCTGAATTCAAACCTGGTTGCAGAGAATAATTGTTTTTAAATGTTGGAAGAAATAAAAGAACATTCTGATCAATATGTATTTCGGAAATTAAAATGTCGATAACGGGGAACTAAATAAAGACAATTTATACTTATAAAACATTAGGTTTAAAATTTAAAACAGACTCAACTTAAAACAGAAATATAACATTCTTATATTTTGCTGAACATTTATTTTGGCAAATGTTTTGAGTTTATACATTTACAGAAAGCATAATATCAAAATTAATAATAATAACAACAATAAATAAATGAATAAGAATAAGTTTCAACAGAACAACCGTGTCTACTAAAAATAAATAAAACACTGCGTATATAGTTAAATACAAATATAGCAAAGCCACTTTTACTGATATTTTTCGCAACGCCTTTCATAATGGGTCAATGCTGTTAGTCAACTTTTAAGTTAAAAACTTTTTCCAGTAAGTTGGGATTTTCCTATCTTTTGGAAACATATAAGTGAAACAAAACCTCAAGACATCCAACAAATGTCAATAAGTAAAAGCTTATTGGTAACAAGTAGCCAGATAGCAGAGGCCCCTGTAGACGATATCTACACTTACCACGCGAACTATGATAATCCTCATTTTTAATACGTGGGAAAAAGTTTTTGTACCTGCCGTAACCTTTCTATTATCAACAAACTTTTGGAGCAGGCGATCACTTACCATATGTGCGATTCGTTTCAAGAAAAAACACACACAAGTATTACCGTTTTTTCTGATTCTTTTGTACATTAAAAAAGGAATATATTTGAAATCGAGGCCATTCATCGTAGACGGAAAGGAAATTCTATAATTTTGTCACTTTCCGTTCTGTGTATAATGCGTTCAGCTTTTAAACTGATACTAATTAAGTATATATTTTATCCTCTCCAGAAGACGGGATCACATTAGGGCCCTAATAAAGAGCATTTTACTGGGTTCAATTAGGGTCAGAAATAGATAACTTTAAATTAGGATTATTCATAAACATCTACCTAAATGTTAGAATTAGTAATGATGTAGGAAAGGGTAACAATATTGTTGAAAAAGTCATGAAACAATATTGTTAAGAGACATGTGAAATGAAAACGCATCAAAGCGATATAATAAATGTTCTCGATACAGTGTTGATTTTATTTTAGACCTAATCATTATACTTCGTATTTTGTTTATCTACACTTTTAAAAACATGAATTAAGGTTTGAAAATTGTATTCTATCGTTTACACATTTGTGATTTACGTGAAATTGTTTCATGAGCTTAGATCTCTCTCAGTATATAGGCGTATAGATAATCTGTTTACATTTAGGTATAGTAGAAGCACTGTAAGAAACATCGCTGGACTTATGTGCGTAGGACAGTCTCTTATACGCATGCGCTGGCCGTCTCCTTGAAGCCTTCTGTTGATTGCAAAGCTCTGTGCTGACGGACCGCTACGTACGTTTGAGAACATTATACTATTGTATACCAAATATTGTATACTAATCTAATTTTTTGCTTAAAAATTGTTTACATTTTATAATTTTTTTATTTTGTAATCTTGGAATTTCCATTTTTATTTATACTGTGATTCACACCCTACCATCTACCAGCCAAAAGTAAGCAGTCAGGCTAGACTTGACCTTCCCCAGCTAGGATCTTCCATCAACGCGCATGCGCGTGACGTCACAACTGAGAAGCTGTGTAGGGTTTACTGCAGCAGTGGGGGAAGTAGTATACTTCGTAGGTATACTTTAATAAAGGTAGATAGTAATGTTGAATAAAATTATTAACAAATCTATCCGGATTGGATACTTCGTACGTATATTTATATTTTAATAAAAATAGATAGTAATTCTGAATAAAATTATTACCAAATCTATCCTGCGTACGTATATTTTAATAAAAATAGATAGTAATGTTGAACAAAACTATTACCAAATCTATCCTGACTGGATACTTCGTAGGTATACTTTAATAAAAATAGATAATAATTCTGAATAAAATTATTACCAAATCTATCCTGACTGGATACTTCGTACGTATATTTTAATGTAGGTATAAAAGGAACAAAACTCACTATGTAAAAACTCAATTTAACTTTGCCATTTTTATTCAAAAGACATTTATAAATTTTTTATAACACCTAACCTAACCTATCACAACAAATAAGATTCATTAAAACTAGAATGCTTTAAGAAAAAAATTAAAATCGAAGTTCGGGATTTGAACCTGAAACTTCCGATTGGTAAGCTTGTACCTTACCCATTAGGCCACGAGGTTCTACTGTTATAGTTGATACTGTTTCTCTTATTACATTGTGGCTCATCGCTCCCCCTACATTCTCTCCCCACTCAAGAAACCGAGCTGAAGGTTGCGCATACGCGTTGATGGAAGATCCTAGCTGGGGTAGGTCTACTGTCAGGCTAGTAATGTGTATTTGAGGAAACTTCCGCTCGGTTCGCCACTCCAAACCGAATACTTCTTGTAGCCTCCCGAGAGAAGCTATTATTCTGTAAGTGATTCTACTACACGCGCAGATCCTAACAGTTGTAGCTTATTTCAGGTGAACAGAAAAACGATTTTGAAAAACCCATTTTCTATCACATACTGTAGGCCTACCTAGTGTGTTTGCTTTATATCATTTGAATTTCTTTTGTTCGACTTTCAAATTTACTAAACGAATTTAGACAAGGTCTAAAGATGTCGTAAAACCGATAAGCGGTAATTATTTATGTATATATATATATATATATATATATATATATATATATATATATATATATATATAAAGACACACACACACACATATATATATATATATATATATAATAATGTTATATAAGATATCTGGTTCTCTCACAAAATATTTTGTTAATGTGACATATATAAATAATGTCTCATATAAATAACAAATTGAACGTATGAGAACAAAATATTTAAAATTTTAGTAAATATTATTATACATAGTATTCAAGCTTGGCTGTAAGTTAAGGTAATTATTTATTAATAGACTAACATACGCCCAAAATACACTTTGCTTGTAGTAAATTAATCTACTTAATTAAGGAGATTTTAAAATTTAGGTTTAAATTCAATAATAAACAGTAGTATTTAAAATCACTAAAGAGTATAATATTGATAAATTAATTGGATTTATAGTTTCATTTTATTTTTCTTACGGAATTAAAATAATGAAAGTAATATACGTGCTATGTATAGTTTTTACATTTTTAATTCATCCAACACATTAGGAAATGCATTGGTAAGCAAGAAATAATAATTTTAATAAATACATTTTATACAAAATTAATATTAACAAAAAATAATATTTTTTTAAAGGCAATTGGTAAAATATTTCAAATTTGTAAATATATATAACTAATTTTAAAACAAAGGATATCCTTAAACTGATTAAATTAACGACATGCCGAACTCATAATTAAAGTGAGTTTATTAAAACGTAATGGGATATAATGATTCGATCGCAATATTGCCGTTCATGAGGGTCTTGTGAGACCTTCACGTGATGAAGGTGGCTTAGCGAAAGCGAAAACTTTGTATTTATAAGGATATTTATAAATTAAATTTTCATTATAAAATAATTATAATACAATTTAATTTTAAAATAAATCCGTAATTTTAAAAATTTCAAAACTAAACGTTTAGCCGTAATTCATAACAAAATCCATGAGAAATCTATGTGATGAAACATTTCGATCAATTATGTTACTTTTAGCAATGAATCTGATTGTTCCAAAAAGATATAACAGATTGCTACCTAAATAATTGTTAGGTAAGGAGGATAATTTGTTTTATCAAAATGTAAATTAATAACTAATACATTTGCTACAATGTTGAATAATTGTTTAAAATTAATTTTAACGTTTCTAGACAAGAATTATTGGGTCTCCCTAGATATATGAGTAACATATAAAAGGAAAGTTAATGGTTGGTATAAAAAGACCACTTTTAAAAAACAGTTATTGAAAAAAACATTCAATGATAATTATAATGTAGGCATATGTGTTTAAGTAGGAACATTGTATTAGTTCATAAAACACATTTTTCATGGAATCAACGCACATCCTAGAAATGTTGGTCATTTCTGTAAGAAAAACAATCATATATTACAACTTAAAGGTACAAGAAAATCTAACTATACTGGATCGAACAAAAGTTTCAAGGAAAACCAGGTTCGGAAGTACATTTTCATACATTTATTCATGCCCATAATCTAAGTAATTTTAACAATATAAGTAACACAAAAACTTGACCACATATTTTTGAAAACAGTACGTACAAAATGTGTGAACACATATGCAATATAAGAACTTGATTTTGTTTTTATCGATTTCGATTAAAAAAATATATTGCCTATTTATGTACTACAAAGGCTTATAAAATACGTAATGGATAACAAATGAGTAAGTAGAAATTAAAAAAAAAACATTATAGTGTGTTAGTTAATTTTCATACATAAATGAATACACACAACTTACGAAACAGTTTCTACTATATTTTAATACACACAAACTGCACACACAATTGCAGAATACGGACTTATTATTGAATAACAATCTGTGATGTTTTATTCTAGTGACGACAGAACTAATGCTAAACAGAGAACGTTTTTTTCATTATTACAAAAGGATACAACTTACAATAACAATACTATTAGATCCTAGTAGATTATAAAGTACATACTTCTTATTTGTTGGTACAAATAAGAACACTGGTTGCGGTAAATGTTTAGATTAAATGACATGCTTAGATAATTAGAAATTGCAATTTATTTTTAGATAACAAACTATACTGTGAAATATATAACAATTTATTTTGACATTATTAATATGCTTTAATTTTTGTTAACCTGTATATAAATTAAAATAGAATAAACTCTATTTTAATTAATTAGTGAAAAGTAAAAAAATAATGCAAAATTTTAAGAAATTAAAAATCTATTTTTAATTTAAACTAGCACGACACAAAACATATTAAAACAATTAAAACATTCATTTTTATGATAACGCGTCAAGTAAATATAAGATGCAATTTTCAAAATATAAAATAAATATAATAGATTTCCTTTACAAGGAAATTATTGGCTTAAACCGATATATAATGACAATGTAAAAAAGTATATTAGTGAAAAATGGTTGTGTTAAAAAAAAAAATTAAAAACAATATATTTATTAAAAATATTAAATTTCTGTTTCCGTTTGCATAATACACGATGCGGGTGAAATCGATCAACGATATGATTTCAAATTGCGAAAATGTTTTAGGTTGTGTTAATATAGTTGAAAGATTTTCTTGCAAAGTTGCAAGAAGCCAATAAGTCACGATATAACTGTTATCTTTGGTTCAGCGGTATTTGTTTAATCATGACTTAAAGAGGCAAAATATCTCTTAAACTGTTTACATTCTTTTAAGGACAAGATTTTTATTTGGCCAAATAAAGAAAGGATTATGGTACATTAAATGAATGTGAAAAGTAAGCGATGCTTCAGTTAATTAGGGCTCAATCAGCTGATCTAACGTTATGTAATCAGCGACGTATTATTACCTACTTAAGTGTAGTTGTTGACTAGTTGGTTCTATGATGAACCAATTGGGATTACATCACGACGTATTCGAGGCTAAATTTGTAAAAACGTATAACAGTTAAGAAACAAGTAAACAGCGAGAAACTACTACAAATTAGCAATAATATATATGAAATATAATAAGTAATTGTGCTTTGAAGGAAGTAGCGATTGCGAATAATAATAAAATTAGGCTACAATGGCTGTAAATATACAATTTTTAAAGATTTTATATTGTTGTTAACACAAAATATTATTTCAACTTGATATTAAAACTATAATGTTTACTCAAGGTTTTTGTTCATGAAGATCTTCGAATCATTTATTTGGAAAGTTAGTAACATTAGGACTTGCGCGAACTTATAATTGAAGTTAATTTTTGAAAAAAACGTACTGAGACAAAACTTTATCCACTGCGCTTAGCTGTTATCAGATTCTTCAAAAATTGACTTTAATTATACGTTCGTGCAGGTTTGAATATCACTAACTTTCAATAAAATACGTAGATATTGTAAACTGAAAACAAGTTTATTCCATTTAGACAAACTAATCTCGGTTAAATTATGTAAACCCAATTCCTGTTTTATGATACTTTGTTCATAATAGACAAATTTCTTTACTTGGCCAAATTGTATCAGTATTTAATAATAATCTAAGGTTGCAAGCAAGATAGCGACAATAAACTATATTAATATATTATATACATATACATAACTAACACTTTAGTCTCTTTGGATTATTCTCCTATGCCACGGTGGAGAATTGGACCACGACTGAGTGTGGTGTATGGAAGACTGTGGGCTGTAATGGTGGTACGACGATGAAGGTTTGTCCATTGGAGGCCATGCCATTATATCCGGATGCTTTTGATACTCCCAACTCAAAGGCCATCTGAATGGTTGTCTCGTGTTGTGCCACAGCCTCCCATCTTCGGGGAACCTTACAAAACTTGACGTCTTACGCACCGGTACGTTAGATTCAGAAGGGAATCGAACCTGCGAATCAGGTTCCAGTGACACAGGAGGCAGTGTTAGAAGAGGTGGACTTAATGTTGTAGGGGGCGTTACTAAAGGGGTTGTTGTTAAGGGTGGGTTATCGAGCAAAGGCTCGCAATCTATGTTAGAACCAAGTTCATCTTTAAGCTGTGTTACTTGAACCGACAAATCACATTTTGTTTTAACACTGTTTGGCAGTTTCACCATAATCGGTTCAATTGTCACTGTTTCCCTCTCTCGCTCCGTTACTTCTTTTGCCACTGATACTTCGCTCACAGATTCAGCGCTGGTTGTTGTGGTCGTCTCATCGCTCGTTGTCATGGTTACCGTTGTGGTTTCCGGTTGACCAGTGACGACTATAATAAACGGTCTTTTTACAGTTTCACTCGAATCGTCTCTTTGCGGGATCACTTCTACAAATTGAACTATTTCCTTCCTTTTGGACTCATGAAGATTAATTTCAGTTTCATTTTCCAATTCCTTCATATTTACAGTGGTCTCTGAATTGCTGGTAGTCTCTTGATCGGTGTTTATTGTTGAAAGCGTTTCTTGATTAAATATTGTTGTACCCTTTGTTGTTTCTGGCTCAATTCTAGTTGTCTGTTGATCAAAGATAGAACTGTTTGTAGTGTCTTGATCAAGTGTTGGAACTGTTGTAGTTTCTTGAACAGTTTTTGTTGAAATTTCGTGTTCGAAAGTTGTTTCTTTATCAGTCGTAGAAGCGTTTTCTTGTTCAATTTTCGTTGTGTCTCGATCGACTTTTATGGTAGTTATTAAATCTTCTATTGTCGAAGAAATGTCTGTATCGAGTAATGCTGTTGTTATAGGTGTTGTCTGCCTGGTTGTCGTTGTAGCCGGTTTTTCTTTCTCTGAACCACTTCCGATCGGCAAGTTGATGTGGAACGGGCCTGACTCTTTGTTGCCTTGGCTCGGCGTCGGGGCATACATAGAATTCAGTTTCTCAAGGAAGAAGTTCCACTGCGCTTGCTTATTCACTTGGACCAGTTTAACGCAGCGACCTAAAGCGTCCTGGCGGTAACCTTCGGGACAACCAAAGCTGGGAGCCACGAACACACTTTTCGGGGTGATTCTGCGAAGTAGGATACTCGCTCCGGAGTCGGCGGGCGCCGAGTCTTCGATGATTATCCAGTCTCCCCAAGAAATGTCGGGCTTGTCGAGGGCTCCGGTTGAGGTCGCTAGCAAAGTAAGCAGCCAGAGGAAGCTGCTCGCTGCGCATCGACACATCACCGTCACGACTCCCCGGACTGTGCCATCAGACTGTAACAAACAAAACACAACACGATTGTAATATTACTAATGAAACAAAGACATATATACATACACACACACACACACACACACACATATATATATATATATATATATATATATATATATATATATATATATATATATATATATAAACTACCGATATAATTTTCGTAGAGGTCTAAGACACAATATTGAGTATAGGCTATAGTACATACTTAGCTATGCTATTTAGACACTAATATTATACAAAATATCTAGACAACTCAATAGATAAACTGTAAGCCCAATTCATTAGAGTTACAACTGACTATGATGTTTATTCATAGGGGGAAGGCACATTAGGTGTATTAAAGGAGAACTTAAATTACTAATAATTTCATAATTATAACATTATCGAGTTATTTCAAGACCGTGTTATAATTTGTTAAAATAAAAGACGTCTTGTATTTATTTCCAGTTTTGAAGATATAATTGAAGATAATTATTCACTAACTTCTTAAATTTATTAAAATGTTGAATTTGTTAAAATAAATAAATTGAAACTACTTCAAGCAGGAGCGATTATTTTTATAACAAATAATTATGATATATTAGTACACTAAACAATGTTATTAACATCGCTAGTAAAGGAAAACGAAAAACTAACTAAAAAGTTGAATAACGACAAAATGTCGTTTTCACATTATGAACATATGACTTATATCAGAATTGCATTGTCGACTTACATTATCTCTTACTTCCTGGTCGCAGTCAGGGATCTGTTTGCTAATAAATGTCACAGATGAATATTCTATACATGAGTAACCAGACCATTTCTGTAGTGAAGGGTTGCTCAAGAAAGTGAGATCATATGATAACGAAATCTATAAATAAATTGCACCAATAGGTACAGGTGTAATAAACGTATTGCCTCGACTCGGTAACTTGATCGATTGTAGGTGGGGACTTGAAAATGCCAAGGTAAAATGTGTCTATGAGAAATAACTTCTTCTCCAATGGCCTATATATTACAAATTACTTTAAATATACAAAGTTATTTATTTTTGTAGTAGCAAAATTAGTTTATTAAATTCCTTCTATTAGCTCACACTAACCTTATATATATATATATATATATATATATATATATATATATATATATATATATATATTGTACAAATTTTCAATCGGTTATAAAATACCTTTTTATTCATCCAATCAAGTTCAAATAATATTTTTTTAACGTACAGCGGATGACATTCGTTGTTAATACAGTTTTTTCAAATATTTATTTATTAATTTTAATTTAAAAAAAATTGATGTCCCGGTCGGATTTGGACTGTGGATCTACATGTTTGAAAACCAGCACTTTTAGCACTGAACCAACATTTCCATAACTAAAAATTACTTAGATGAATATGAAATTATAAGATAAAGGTTTCTTGCAATAGTGAAGCATACTGTACAAGCGGTGAATAGAATGAAAAGTTATCGACCACCATCAGCTTCATAAATTCGAAACGAAAAATAAATCGTAACAAGCAAAAATAATATTCCAATACCATATATTTTATAACGAGAAAAATGGAAAATTACAAGAAAATTCGCTTATATTTTGCCACTTAATATTGTATTCTGTTATATAAATATATATATATATATATATATATATATATATATATATATATATATATATATCAGTAGTAATTGACTTAAAAAAATTCTTTTTCTATAATACTTGTTTTATAAAAATGACTTTCTAAAACCTTAAATTTATAATAAGAAACCTTAACAACATTCCATTTACAACTTCAATACTGCAAACATTATAATAGCAAAATTTGTTATAATTTGTATGTGATACAATTTATTTACAACGTAGCACATTTACTTTTATAAAAAGAGTATAGGGATTTATGTATCTGCACATACTATAGGTTATTTATAGCACATAAACAGTTTACTAAATGTTGTGTACAAGAGTATATTTTAATACTGTATTTAGTATACATTGAGATAGCACTTACGTAAATTTTACTTTTGGGGATCTAGTCCTTAGCCAAACTCCACGGAGCACTCAGAATGTTTTAAATACTTTTCCTTACAAAGCCAGGAAGATATAGTTTTTCAACAATTTTGCATAACATACTAGATTGATTTTCGTCTATTAATAGAGATTTTATGTAAACAATGGTAGCATACAAAACACGAAGTGGGTTAAAAATACATAATATTTGAACTATGTTTACCAATGCCTTTTAGACTTTTTTTTTGTGTTAATTTTGATAATCATGGTCACAAATTTAACAAAAAGCTTGTTGATAGCTTAGATACAATCACATTGGCTTATTATTTCTGTTATGTTTTTTAGTATTTTATTAAAAATATTATGTACACAATTTAAGGAAATATATTTATTCAGTTATTTCACTGCCAAACAGGCTACACCTGTTTTGAGTATATTTGTATTTTAAAATTTAAAAATTTTGAGTAAAATAAATACAGGAAAAGAAATTAACTTTACTGACTAACAAAAGAACCAATCTTTTTAATTTAAAAAATATTCTTAATTTAAATTTGTAAAGAATTTTTGAAGACTAAAACTCACCTAAAACCATGTATTTAGAGAAAACTATGGTAAATAGAAATTTAGTGAAAGGTTTGCATAAACTAGGATCTCTTAAATATTAAAAAGAAAAGCCAAACTCTCAAACTTTAATGAATACCTAAAGCTAGTATTTTGTAATCCGTTTATTAACATTCCAAAGGCCTGACGTAAAGACGATCTTGTGGTCAGTTCTACGCAAGCCTAGTCAATTGAATAATTATTGCAGACGATAGACCTTGACCCATTGACCTCACGTCAATTAAGTGTAGTTGCGCAGTGTCCTTCATAGCGAATTTGCGAATATTTCCGGAAAATTCCGCTATATTGCGTACTTTGCAAAAAAAAATATTGCACTCACAGCCGCAAAAGTAAATAAACCAAGTCAAACCAATCGCGTAAATAGTTTAACAGGTCTCTTAAATATTGAAAGAAAAAAGTTTCAGTAACTTAGGTGTTTTCCACTCACATTAGTTTTCACAAATTTTCCCTCTCAAGATTTGTAAATATGACTCCAATAAACGCATTATAATTTAGAACAATGTCGTCTAATGAAATTTTATTAAAAATGAGATGCTTGATTTAAATCGCAATAAATATTGAAAAAATACTTTCAGTTAGGAAGAATGACAAAAATGTAAGATAAGAGTTGGCTGATAACATAAAAGTCGGGTGAAATGTCACTTGAGTGGTAACGGCCTGATGTCTGTTGTTTTTCAAGCACAATAACTTATAAGTCTAATATTCACAAAGAATAGTTATATTTTGCGATTGAACTTACGCACATACACACATCACTACTTCTCTCTCTCTCTCTCTCTCTCTTACACACACACACACACACACACACACACACACACACACACACACACACACACACACACACACACACACAACACACACACACACAACATATACAAACGCACACACACACACACACACACACACACACAACACACACACAACATACACACACACACACACACACACCCATCCACATACACCCACACACACCCACACACACCACACACACACACACACACACACACACACACACACACACACACACACACACACACACACACACACACACACACACACACACACACACACACACACACACACACAGCTTCTAGAATCCTAATGGATATTCCAAAAGACATTGAATTTTTACTCAAAACTTACAGAAAACAGCTACTTTCAGGATAACTACAAAAACTATTTATTTCTGAAATGTATTACATTCATAAATATACTAATGACAATATCAGATATAATCTTCAGGGGATTTGTGTGGCTTATACAAAGAAACATTTAATTTGTATTGAATATAAGTTTTAGCTTAATAACCTTAGTTTAGCTGTTGAGGCAATTGTTACAGCAAATCGTGTTTACATAATATTTTTTATTTGGTGTCATTGGTTTTTATAAGATTAAAAATTTGTTTTTTTGTTTTTACTAAAATATAAGATATATATATATATATATATATATATATATATATTTCTTTACATTTTTATATATTTTAAGGTCTTTAAAAAGTGTTTATATATAGATATATTCATATAATTCAAGTTTTTAAAGATTACCTGTAATTAGTTCTTGTTTTTCTTATTGATACTGGTCATAATGAAACACTAAAAGTTGAACTGAATAAAAAATTAAAATAAATTAAATATATTTTAACTATATTAAGTAATTAGTCTTACGTTGTCTTGAGCTATTCGTCGGAGTTCAGATATTTTACCCTATATTGTTACTGAGTAATAATAAATTATGCACAAATTTATGACTGCATAAAAACTTTTATTAATGTTCTTAATTGAGTTAAGAACCTCTATCACTCAGTAACATTATTATTACTTGTAAACTTGCTTCTAAAACGTAAAAGTACTTGTAAATATGTAAAGAATACTTAATCTTGCCACAAAAGTGTAAATAAGGAATTTTATAAAAATGTATGTAAAACTTTATAACAGTTATTAGCTTTTATTGGTTATTTTATGTGTACATAATATTTAGACACTGTAAATTGAAAAAAAATTTTAAACAATAATTCCTTGTCTATCTTGGTATATTTTCTTGAGTTTGTATACCCTTTATCATTATAAGTATGTAACGATAATCGACGTGTTTCGTCTAAAAGCCAAACAAAATTTACAGGTAAATAATTTAAATAAGTTAATATTAACAAATTAAATATATTCACATATAAATGATAAAAACGAAAGAAGTTTTAAAACACTTAAAAGATACGATAAGAAACATTTATTTAATGAAAATTAACTTTTAAATAATTATTAGAATAAAACCACTATAAAAACAATTCCCCATAAATTGTTTTAAACAATTTTTTTTAAATTTTCAAGTTATATTCTTTAAACATAAAAGATAATAAAAATAACCGTTAAAACAATAGAAACTAAAAGAAAATACAAGTATTTCAAATAAATTTAATATTGAAAAAGAAATTCATATTGTTATAAGTTATAGGGTAATTACATTAGATGCTGGTTTAACGCTACATTAGAGGTAATAAATGATTGAATACCGAACGAAACGCCTAAACATGTAACTATCGGTCCACGGGAGGTTTTCGTATTCGGCTTTAAACAGCCAGTACCGATAACAATGAAAGGGTACCAGCAGCTGCCCTGCAGCCGCCACAACTAAACTAAACAAGTGAGGTCGCGGCAGTTGGAAAGTCTTTTAATGCGGTTTCTGGAATTGGCAATATATGACAATATCAGAATTCATTGAACGCAGTTACTGCATCGTCTTTCTAAGTGGTAATGAAATTAAGGTCATACCCGAGAGCAAGGTTGGGTTTCATTGTTATATAAGTTTTATGAACCCGGATATTAGTGTTCAAGGTACGTACGATAAGGGGTATATTAGTGACAGTTTGTAAAACCTGTTGCCTCACACTTCACGTTATTAGCGAGTGATTACGAGGCGATAGTGTTCGTAGTCTACTCGGATTAACTTGCTTTCAAAGTTTCTCTATTTTTCTTCTGATTCTATAATTGATTTTTATACAAAAGCGTTAACTGTAAACTAAAAATAATAAGTTAAAATATTCCCAAAATATTCCGAAGTATTGCATAATACGTATTTATTTTAGGGGTTCAAAATTGAATTCAGTTGATTATCGGTGGTTTTATTCTTCATATTTTCAGTTGATAAATTTTATTAATGTCAAAACATGTGTTCAGTTAACAACAGTGAAGTTATAAGGGCATGTACATTGAAAAGTCGATGCATTTATATAGTCTCACACGTCACAGATTGTGACCTTCAACCGTGGCGATGTAAAAAGTTCTCAGGAACACAGACAAAATAATAAAACTTGACAGTGATAGCGCAAAAATAAAACATTCTAAAAACATAGACATTTAACCTCACTTTCCAAGACGTACGAAACCTTATAAACTCAAAGAATTTTTAAAATGCAGTGCTCTATGTTGTACTACTTTACAATTTAGCTACAGACTACATTATTACGATAGATATGTTGAAAAAGTTTACGAATAGATTTGTGAGTACAAACATTCTGAGTTGATGAGAACTCCTAGAAACAAGTAAATATGATGGAAGCTAACCGGTTAGTTTACTTTAGGAAACTATACTTTTTACCCTTTATAAACCCTTACGTTTATAAAGTTGTGTGTTTGTTTAAAATTGAGAATATTTGTTTGACGGATTTTTAAAAATTTATAATTTTTGGAAGTTGTAGCCCGGCTTAATGAATTTTCCCTTGTTCTTGATGGCTTTATATATCACCTTTCTTAAGGGTTATTGGTGATTTATAAGATCGATTTGAATACCCACAAGTATTTTCATTTTCAGAAACGCATTAACTATGTTCACTGGTGCAAATTTCACTGATAAGAAACAGTTCCCGAATTTTGACAACATAATAGTTGATAAGCTACTATAACGAGATAATGCCTTATTTGAGAGGTGATGTAATGCAATAGGAAATTACCGAGCTAGATATGGATGGGCTATAAAAATGCAGGTAGATCTAAGAAAGTCCTAGAACATAGTTGTAAGGGGGGCCTTCAAACTATTTCCACGGTGCTTTTGAAAATTAAGCATCTCCAGTCAAATAAGCTAATGAAAAATGCGTAGCAAAGTGAAACTATTTACCTATTTAAAATGAAATTTTAAATTTATCAATTAATTAAAAAGTAATAGTAATTAAAAAGTCGATTTAAATAGTTCTATAGTTCAAGTTTTCTTTATATGTCTTGTATATTTTATTGTCCTTAATAGAGCACACAATAGAGAACTAAACATAATTCTATTTGTTAATGTAATTTTACATTTTAAATTTAAATTTATAATATTAATTATATAGGCCTACTTTAAAATTTTACTCTAACAGGCCATATTGAATAAATTTTAAAACAGCCCTAGCCCTTAAAGAGTCTGTATATCAGATAACTATATTTACCGTTAAAGCAATTGCGGTAACTTCCAACAAGGGATAACATAACCCCGCGCCTCCCATATCATTTTTAGCGGTAATTGTTTCACATAAATGTTTCGTTGTAAAACACAATATCTTAAATATTTCTATGAATTTCAAAGATTTGATTAGAATATTTACTGTATTCAGATTTTTATTTTCCAAGTGAGGCCAAATCTGTATATTTCCCGACAGCATTATTGCAAATAGACTCACGTTTTTCGCAAACGTTAGAAATATTTTTTTTATTCAGAAATTCAAAATAACTTTATATTAAATAAGTATATATAGTATTCTACCTCCATTTTTTATAACGTTTTTCTAATTAACAAAATATTTTTGGGCTTGAAAAAAATTAACTATAACGAACTCCTTTTTCAAAAAGTATGAAAGTTATTAACAAAAAGATTTTAGCTTTCGATATAATTTTGGACAATGTAATATAGAAAAGTTACCTATAAAGTTATGTAACAATATTTATAAGACCTTTTAGTATTTTTTTCGTTACAATTCATGTAAATTTTTTATTTATTTTCTACAACTAATAATTAATTTCGTTCAGATACTTCTGTCTTTAAGTAAAATGCTTTGATGCTGTTAAATACGCTTTATCATTTTATTGGCAGTAGGCATAGTATTTCCCATAACACTTACAATATGTCCAATTCTTGGTCTACCTCCTTTTAAAAACACTTTCAAATAAGAATATTTTTCACTTACTATTAAAATCTTCATTTTTACAAAATATATTATATAATTAAAGTATCAGAACATTTCTAAAAACTAGAACTAGAAATAAACTATTTTAAATAACGGATTATAAACTTTCTTATTAATAGCTCGCGGGTTCGCCTGTAAAATTTTACGTGAAAAATGAAATATGTGGTTCAGATTTTTCTCGCATTACTTATGCGACTTTAATAAATGATTATGGCGTTGCATACGTGTTTCAAATAGGAATGAAGTTCACTTATCCATTTTAGTTTTTTTCATAAAAGTTTTCACTAATGATATTTCTGCTTATCATTGACTACTATTAGAGCTACCTAAACATTCTACATGTGCCTTGTTATCAGGTCTTCAAAAATTTGGAAATTATTACACCCAGGTGTCATTTTTTCTATTGTATTTGATAGTCTTTGACATTGATACATATAACATGTAGGTGTTGAATTCGCCAAAATATCGATGGTAATATTCATTATAATTTTTAGAGATTTTATTCATTAAAATTAAAATTTTGCGAGAATCATTCTTCATGCACCTCTACAATAAGAAACTGATATATTTCCAAATTTCTGTTGTGTGTTAATCAGTCAATCAGTCATTGTATAAACAGAGATTACGGCGAGGAATGTCGTTTTGCGTCAACAGCTAATGACATTGTCCATTCAATGAGTAACATCATTTAGAAGGGCAAATACTACACATTGTCCTGGAACCTTTGTGGAAATTACCACTGCTGCGTGAACTGTTGCAAATTATTAAATTTCTGGCCTTTCCAAGGGACTATTGGGGATTAAAAGCGAGCAAAAATTATTCTTAAAGATATAAGTAATTGTTTAGTAAAAAGCTGCAAGTATACTAAAACATTTAAGATAATATAATTGTCAAGTGTGTGTTATCAGTGGAAAAGATTGTAATTCAGGAGGAAGGGTTGAGTGACCTCTGAATCATGTTGTATGGAGAAGGCGTCGGGTTTTGTGAAATGTCAAAGAATAGTGCAAAATATAAGCTACAAAATGACGTGACTCTTTTAAAATCGTTGGTATTAAAGGTGCAAAAAACAAATAGTTTTTGTAATTAAAACAGTAATAAAGGTGTTAACAAAGTGTTTTATCGTTGTAAATCCAAAGTGCAAACGGATGAATACTGTAGTGGTACAGTAAGCATAGTATGCTACTTTACTGTATTTTCATTAGTTAAAAACGATGAACAGATGAAAAAATCAATTTCAGTTCAACAGATAGAGAAAATGGTTTAGTTTATTTTACTTCCGCCATTGTAACACTAATGGACTGTGGAAACTTGAAGAGAATCTACTACTGATTCTGTGGTTGGTGATGAACGATGATTGCAACAGAAAGTAAATGGGCGAGTCCATGATGGATGGCGAAGTTATAAATAAAGGTACGTCCTCATATATGGGATTAATGAATGGCTTCATCAAACTAGGTCTATCGGATTGTTTGAAAAATAGGTCCTTTTTATGATGTGGAAATCTGCTTGCAGTTGCAATATTTAAGAAAATTTAAGAGTTTTTAAAGATTCATGTTGAAGTGGTGCAAGATCAGAAATGCCTACATCAAAGAAATAGTGTAAACGCGAAAATTGAAAAATATTTAAAGACAAAAATAAATAAAATGAGTGTTTATTGCGTTTGATGAAAAGAAGATATTATCGTAATGTGAAAAGAGAGAACGGGAGAGTTTAAAGGAATTTAAAATACCCGATAGAGAAGAGTTATTGTAACAAAAAACGGATTTGTTTAAGAAAAGCGTGCATAATTTACTCGATTTCAACATTATTCTCCTGAGGGTTGTAAAAAAAGGAGAACTGGAAAAAGAAATACAAAGGAAAGTGTTGCAACGGAAGAAAGATTTCTGATCAAGGTTGGGAAAAAGGAAAACTTGGTAGAGGTAATAACAACCTGTTCAGCAAAGCTTAGAAAAATGAGGACCAAATACTGGGGTATAATAATCCGTTGGTGCCAGTAGGAAAAGGGAATGACAGCTGGTTGGGCCAAAACAGCTTACTTGAAGGAAGCTTTTACTCCCTCTGTATTTTTGTTATGAACGAATCATCTCGAGGTCGCCAATACATCATCAGTTGGAGCAGTTAGTGTACTTATCCCCTGCGGAGAAGAGAACTAGAGCGACACAGTTTAACCAGCGATGCCATTCAGAAAATGTGAAACTGTCAGAAAATGTTTAAAAAATGCGAAATTGTAATGTCACGGAAAATTTTGAGGATAGGTTTATGGTTAATTTTATAAACTTGGGCATCCAAATTAAATATGATAGTGAGATCCCGCATTATGTTATTGTTGAAAATAAAAAGTTCAAATGCGTGAAAATATATGTTACTTTCACTTGTTCCTTACTTTTATCTTAGAAACGTTTTATTGACGCAACACTTTATTGCAGCTTTAACAGCAAACTTTATTGTAGAAATTGATTATGTAATAATAAAAGGGCTCTAACAAATTACACAAGACAAACATTATTTATAATCTTTGAAATACGTCTGTTCTTACTGCCCGAGTTGATAACGTCAATACATCTCCCTAACACTTCATCCCCATTTAGACGAAAAGTAGTTGCTACTATAAACAAGAGTATATATGTTAAAGTATGTTAAAGTGTAGCCTAGTAACATTATTTTCAATTTGTCGACGTCTCAATCATAGGTAAAATAACCTTACTATCTTCTTTAAGGCTGTTCAAGAATTTTTCTTCAATATGATGCCTTTGACAATCTTTTCAAAATAATTGAATACTGTATAAGTCTTTTACTACAAAATTATTAGTGCAAAATACATTTGAATAACCAGTCATTTTCTCTTAAGGAATTAGTTAAATTAATTTACTTCCACCATTTATAGAGAACAACCTGTCTTTGAAACTATGGTAATGAAAACTTCTGGATGGTTTTCATTTTAGAATTTTCACTTTAAGATGATAACGGAAGTAAGATGTGTTATTTTTTTTTACTAAAGATAATAATTACATAAGATTAATAATATCCGAATAATTATCAGAAACATAATAACACATACGATTTTCATGGTTTCTTTAACTGATGAAATTTAACAATTATTTTATTGAAATTTTAAACAAGTTTTGTCCTTACTTGGTAGTATACTATACAAACATCTAGATTTGCAGTTAAAATCCAATTTCGGCTTTACATATTAAAAAGTAAAACATGTGTGGATTAGGCAAGATCAACATTTTATTAGGAAATAAAGTAGTAATAATATAAACTTTAGGTGAATTTTAGTAGTGATAGATTATAAATTAAGGAAATAATATTTCTATTTAATTCAACATACATAATTTATATATTGGTAAAAAATATACAATCTTAAATTATTAAAAATAATTACGAATACTCTATTAATTATTATATATTATTGTCCATCTTCTAAATAATTATAAACATTATCTTTATTATTTATTGTTTTTTATTGAAAAAAATGTATTTTCGGTATATAATTTTAAATTAAGTAGAAAATCGTAAATATACCCATAATTGTACAGAGTTTGAAAAAAAATTAAAATTTGATTCACTAGATAAGAAGAAAGGAAACTGTTATTTTATTTAAAAAAAACATTTTCTTCAACAATTTAATAAAATAACGTCAGCGGAAAAATGCTATACTAACATTTTAGTCTATTTACAAAATATTGAGTTTATAAAATTTATTGAGAGCAAATATTTCTAAAAATATTATTTTATGAAATTTAAAAAAAATTTCGTAAGTTCTAGGCAATGAATAAGTTCATGTAAGACGAGTGTAATTGTTAAATATTGATGGGTATAAACAATAAATTGTCAGGTGCAATGTTTTGGCAACAATGAACTTACGTTTCGGTTGCTAGGAGACCGGCGACATGGTTCTACACACACAAACACAAAACACTGAAGTTCACCTCACTTGTCCGCTACACCACGACTTACTGAACTGAAATCCTTTCACTATTGCTGTTGTGCGTTATTGCGCATGCGCTATGGGTTTTAATTGTTCCTGATCCGGTGTACAGAAGTTTAGTCTAATAACATAAAATTAACAGGAGGCACGGTGTCGCCGTATTATGCAATTAAAGTAAATCAAGAGACACGTCTGCTAAACAGGCGTGGTATGATATAATTTATTTCATTTACATCTTTTTACAAACATAATTTGCATTCGAAGCATGTCCATAAGAGAAATCAAAATTCTTTTTACAAACTACTATTTTTTTTTAAGGATTGTTTCTTGGAGAATTAAAAATTACTGCAGTTACTGTGTGTGACTGTAAATATTTAGACCGACAAAGTTATTTTTTTACCGATATTGAATTAACTGTACGACATGAGTATCGTAAAACATTTTTTGATCATGTAACCTTTTAACAAGTTTCTACCGTCTTGTTACAAGCTCTCCACTGAGGCTAGTCAATAACAAAGCGGACTTCATTGTTGTCTTTCTTCAACTTTCTTATCTGTAACTACTTTCCACTTGTGCCAGCAATTAAATAACATATTTTGCAAGTATTTGATTTTAATTTAAAGGATATTTAAAACTGAAAACTTGTTTTATACTGCAAGGTATAATATAATTGGAAAATTAGTTTAACCTTGTTTGTTTTAATTTTGAATTGTTTTTTTGTTTTTAAAACGTAAGTTCGACTTTAAAAATATGGTTTGTATACAATGCACTAATATACGTTCGAATTTGGCGGAGTCCATATCCCAGCCTTAGGATGTCCTATAAGAAAACATATTCTATGGGTTTCTGTCCTTATATATATATATATATATATATATATATATATATATATATATATATATATATATATAGGGGTCTATATATAAAGTGAAGTATTCATAAATAGCCTACGCACGCATAAAACATTACATGCATTAATTGAGTTTAGACCTTTTAATAAGGTATATTTTAAGCCACTGTTACTCCTCTTCTCGAAGAAGAAATTAATACTCAAGAGCTAACAGAGCGGTCGTTTTCAGTTTTCAACAACAAAATTAACTATATTTTTGTTTATTAGGAGAGCTTTAAAAATTTAATTTTAAGGTCAAGGAAAAAGGTTGTGATTTACTTTGTATACTCATCTTTATTTCTGTTAGGAATATTTCTATTTACTTCAGTACAGTTTTCTGCCTTTCCTAACGTTACAATATATTCCTCTGCTGACGCGTTTCAGAGTGTCAATCGTAAAGAGTACGGTTTAAGTTTTGAAAATGGAGTCACTCCAAAATGCGTCAACAGAGGAAAATATTGTAACGTTGGGAAAGGCAGGAAACTGTACTAAAATATATAATGGTTTTTAAGTATTAAAGAATGAATGCAAAGTGTTAAATTTTTTTCTTATTTGAACATAAACTTGTGGGAAGTGAATTAAATGTCAGATAAATTCTAAATAGGGGTGCAGCTCAGTTGGCAAGGTTGTCATTACCGAATCGAAAGTATAGGACTTGAGAATTTTTCTGTACAAAGTTACCGCAAACTACCCCATCGGAACATATTTAAAATAACGAAAGTTGTCATTTTTTATATTTTCTAAATTTAGTGAAATTTTAAGTTAACCTCGTCATATCTCGGCTTTTTTTTGGGTATATTAGTTTGAAATTTTGACTGGAACATCTTTTGATAATGTGCTAAATGATGGTATAAATTATAAATAATAATATTCAACCATAACAAAATTGCGGATTTATTTACAATTTTCAGTAATTTGTAGGCACTTTTTTTAAAAATTAGAAAGTTGTGTTACAAACTTTAGAATTTTAATACTTTATAAATTGTACATTATTGCTGATAACCTAAAGTTATTTTTTGGAAAGTTTTGCGTTTTTATATAATTTCGTTAAAAAGTTGTAACGATTTATATTTTGTGCGCGCGTAAGCGACAGAATCCGCCTGTCTGATACGGTCACAAAAACAGAGCATTTTATAACATCTTTCTGGCTTACATTATTATTGTATTAAAACTTTAAATATATGTATTAATTAAAAGAATTAAGTTGAATAAATCATGATAAAGTTAATGTAGTCATCTTTATTCATTTTATTTCTTAATACAATTTAATTTTATTTAAATTTTTGAAACCAGTAATAAGCACGCGACATTCGCAGCACTCGTTGACATGCACAAACAAGTTTGCTCTAAGTATGAACATTTAACGAGTAAATCGCGAAAATTGTAGTGTTATTATGCGTATGATATTAGGGCATTGTATAAAACACGGGCAACGTCTCTCCAGAATATTTAAGAATATATAATTTTATATTGTGATTATGAATTTTTCTTTCATACAGATTAGTAATTAAATAATATGGAAGTTATCTGTGAACTGTGTTTTTTTTTGCAATAAAGTATTATCAGGTGATGATTTTAAAGTAAATATTATCATATATCATAATTCTATGACAACCACGTGAACACACCTATATAAAATATTTATCGTGGATAGAGTACCACTCAAGTTAATTTATAATGAAGAACTATTTCTAGTAAATGAATCCTTTTACTAACTCGGAACAGAACCCAGTAAATTAAAGAATATTTATTTTCTTAAGAAATAATTTGGCTCAATATCAATACACGGTATTTTTTGTAACGTACTTTTTTACTTAGTTATACTTATTTTTAAACACTAAGGAAGCTATAAGTTTGAATAAGAAAAATATTTAACCAACTAGATACAAAAAAGAGAGTTTTGATCTTTAAATGGAACTCTTGCGTTTATGTAACTTTCTAAAGCAATATTTTCATTATTTAGAAAATTTAAAGAGGTTTTTATTTTCAACAGGAAATATGAATATTATAAAATTTATTATTTGAAATACATTTACATGAAAACAAAATGACTTACTGTTACATATATTTACTTACATACATTCATTTTAAGTACATTCACTTAAAAGATAAATTTATATTACAATTTATATAAAATATTTTGTGCATGAACAAAAATGCTTGTAAAATAGTTTATTTAAAATTAAATCTTTTACCAAGTACGGTCAACAGTATTCTATTAAAAAACATTTTTGAAAAATGAATATTACTCATATTTAGCGCGCTCATAATTTATAAACATGTACTTGTAAATATTATTTCTAAATACTGCCTTTAGTTTGTAGCAATTATGGAACTATAAATTTTCATTCAATTTGTTTTTTATCACCCTGGTATGGGCCCCCCGGACCCTCCACCTGTATTTACTTGTATATACCCGCATATCCTACACTTCTTACATATTTTATCTCCGTTCAACATTTCACGAAACAGTTTTTTCAAATAAGTCACTCTGAATATGGCCACCGTTTTATTACCTTACAAATCCTTGAAGACTATTTCGTCTCTGGAGCAAAGCTCATTTGTAACAGGTTAGGAGTCATTATATCATCCTTGCCCAACTCACCACAACCGGAGCTAGTTCGGCAATGAATCAGTGCTTCATAAGTATACCCGAATAACTTGAAAACAATTTAAAATTATAAGGGAAATTCATATCATACGGTGGTAGAGGTGATACAATTTTGTTATATTGAAATTAAATAAATAATCTATAACATAACTTCAGTATATTATACTTATGACAACATAAACAGTTCGATTTTAAATTTAAATAAATAAAACCTCCTAACCAAAAATAGAACGTTTTACTTATCCTTAAATCATTACGCACATTTCAATTACAAAGCAATCATCTTCAGGGGACATATTACAATTTATATTTAAATAAAATATTTTATTTGTGAACAAGAAGATTTATTTAAGTTAAAAAAGTGTTTTAATTTAAAGTTTCTTCAAGTTGTTATTTTAGTTCGATTTCAAAGTTACGTTACAATAAACAAATGCTCACGAACAAGTCAGCCCAAAGCAGAATCTGGCAGCAGGTGAATGTGTTTAAGGATAAACTCAGATTCTTGTCGTTAAATATTTGGGGGAGAATATCATTGCAAGAAAGGTTTCCAACCCGGACATCTTTTACCTGGCAAATGGTAAGCTACATTTTAGTACATTTTGCCAAGTCTTTTGGTTATACATTTTCGGTAATTCTCTTCTCATCGCAAAACCAAATCAAGCTTCGCTGTTTTATCTCCTCGTCTAAATCTCTGTTCATTTTCATTTGAACTCTTATCACTTTTTGTTTTTTCAGTTTTAGGTCATTTCTTATGAAACCCTTTTCTGTATTTATGGGTCTATTAAACTTTCTGGATGAATACATTTTTTTCGAAATTTGTGTTACTAAACAAATAGTAAATGACTAAATATAAGTTTGACGTGGAATATTTTCTAATGTGTTAAGCTGTTACAACCACGGCCATGTTGTCACCAGTCGGACGTCATGGACGGTCGGGTATAATTTGCCACACTTAGCTTAAGATTCCGGCAAAGCAATCTATTATCCATGTCGCTAAAGTACCGGACCTTGATGTTTTGCTTATATTTCAAGTTATTTCTTCGTGCTTTGTTTTTAAAATTTTAGAATAATGTCCACCTTCTGGAAGAGTTAGACCAAACACGCCTACTAGATACAAATATAATATGTACAACGCGCGTGTATATATATACATAACCGAATCTTAATTGATATTATTTTTGGTAGCTAGCTTTCGGAAGATCCACTTCCTCTATTTTCAAACGTTGTACGCTACATGGAAGTTCGAAGCTTAAAAAAGAAAGGAGTAGATTTTCTATAAAGGGTATGGCGAAAATATATCTTGTAAGATTACTGTTTATGTACAAGAATTGGGTAAGTACGTTTGTAAGTGTGAATGTGTGGTCGCGGAAAAGTGCGCGCCTATGGACAAATAATCACAGTTTTAAACTACACTTAGTATTCGATAAACGTTTTTGAAAGCAAAAGGCGTAAATAAATACTTGAAAACAAAAATTAAAAATCGTTCAAGTGGCAAATTTAAAATTGAGCCAATGTATACTGTAGGCCAATGTCTACTGTAGGCCAACATCTTTGCAAAATGAACATTCAACTTATTTTAACCAACCATAGAATTTATTTAGGGGGTTAGTTAGGTAATACAAAATATTATCAAGACAAATTCATCGTAATTATCAATAATATATATAATTTGTTTTTTAAAAAATAAAATAATATTTTATATTAATTATTCATCTGAAAAACAATGATGAATACTGTTTATGATCTTTTATTTCTAAGGAAAATGTTTGTAATTTATAAAAGCAACTCCCTCCATATTTTTGAACAAAAAAGACGCATATATAAATAAGTTGGTACCTCATACCTTTGCAAGCTTTTATTGAAATAAAAGATACGTTTTCAAAAAACGGTAAAACTGTTACTTAAAAAATAAAGTTTAGTAAGAATTTGTATTGCGTAAGATGATAGAAAAAATTATAAATCATAGTTCATACTTCCCATTCACTAATTTCGAAAAGTTAATCACACATCCACTATCGTCACATCTAAACAAAACAGCACGCCGATTAACTTCGGTAATTTACCGACTTGGCTGTTTAGTTTCCTTTGTCGGTGTCTAAGTGTGGCAAATTGTACGTGGCCGGCCGTGACGGACAAATCGGGCGTGACGTGACAAGTGGTGACAACATGGAGGCAGATGAGGCCTCGATTAGTTTTGGGTCAAGTGATGACGGCTGAGAAATTGTTCGTCAGTAAAGTACAATCAAACATGACCAGAACTGTGTGACAAGTGTTTTAAAAATTGAGTTTATCTAAAATATTTAAAATAATAATAATGATAATCGTTGGGGTGCCGACGGAAGTATGACTTTAATCAATTTTATTTATAAAACAATCTTATAAACATTAGATAAACTATAAATGTTTTAAAGACTGAAAAGGGAAAAACTAAAACAATAAAGGGAAAACTAACAACCTTATTTATTATCATAACTTTACAATTTTAAAGTAAAATGTTACAATTTATCACATTGATATTTTAAACTTTTATCGACTAGAATGAACTTAGTGAGCATCGCTTAAGTCGTTAACAACCTAGAAGGCGTATATTAGCAAAAGCATGTACACTTAATGTCACCGTATTGGACACATATTATTTTCCTTCGGCTTACATTTATCTTCCTACTAGTATGTCATACGAACAAATAACACAACCTACAAGTAATATTAACAGCTATTGTATGAAATCATGACATTATCACTTAATTAAATCAAATTTAGGAGGTTTCTGGATATATAAAGAAATTTCATTTGAAAATTAGTTAAAATAACTTTCAGTTTTTAGATGAAAATGAAAACAGCTAATACTACCTACGTTTATGTCAACCCCGAGCCATGTCCCTAGTCTGAGAGCCCGGTCCTATTAAGCAAACCCCGAGCCATGTCCCTAGTCTGAGAGCCCGGGCCTATTAAACGAACCCCGAGCCATGTCCCTAGTCTGAGAGCCCGGTTCTATTAAGCAAACCGAAAATGGTTGAAAGTTCGATTGCATTACTTGGTCTGCGTTAATCTGATGGGATATTGAAGGTAAGGAGAACTTGTCAGTTCGGAAGGTTCTACTGGTCCAGAATAATTCTGGAATAAATGGCCGAAACCGTATTGCCTGGCTGGAGTAGCGTCTCTTCCCAGAGGCGGCCCAGTCACTTATCTAAACCTAATAGGACGAGCTTCTGACTCTAATAGATTGGTAACACGAGTAGTGGCAGCAAAGCCCTCCTTTCCTAGTCACCCGAGCTGGAGTCATGAGTTTGTAGTTGGATTTGAGGGGGCATGGTTTCACATATTGGATAGTTGATTCTCCATAACATTCCCATTTATGTGTACTACAACTTGAAGGTAACGTCGGAAGATAGCCTCTCTCTCTCTCTCTCTCTCTCTCTCTCTCGATGAAATTTGGATCGTTTCGCATTCTCGTAGGTATTCCTAACGGATGATGTCACGTTTAACCGATTCCCTCTCATGTTAATTTTTGTATAATACTGCACCGTATAAATTTCCCTTAAAGACAATGAGACATGTGGAATAAGCTTTGATAATGGAAAAAGACGATACCAAAGGATATTAATAAAGGAAAGAAAATAATTTCAATGAACATTATGAAAAAAAATTAAAATACATTTAGAATACTAAACGGAACTTATATTAATTTACGTCATTAAAATTTACGTTCATGTTTCAAGGAACTTCAGATTTCAATTCCGAGTTAACAAACTACCTACAATATTGCGTTTTTTATACCAACAGTATTCAGTGTTTCACAAAATACACAAAATATAGTATATTGGGAAATATTATCAGCTGTCAAATTATAACTATTAATCTAAATATTATTCTGAAATTTGCGAAGGAATTCACACTATAAAGGTAGGCGATGTATATATAACAATAAAACAATTGTCAGACGTATAAAAGGTTCAACGTAAGAGAAACCTGCTGTTTCCGGTTTCAACAATGGCCAAAGCCCCAGGGGACTCTATTGTTGAGCCGGATACACAGTGGCCTAATAAATCAAGATGGCTATCTGGCCCAAACTGTTGTATCGCAAGTTGTTAGTCATCCTCAGGTAATAAGATACATTCCTCGCAAAATCTTTTAAAGGATCTGGAATTAGTGAGGTAGAATTCTTTGCGAGTTAAATAGAGCAAAGTACATGAGAAAACAAAATTTTCCAAATATACAATTTTTACCGAATCAAAACCTTTACTCATATTTAAGTTTTTTTACGTTGAAGATTATCAATTTAATAAGGATAATGATTATCAAGTACATTTATGTATAATAGGTCAATCATGTTATTTGGAAATTTCTATCATATTATTGTCTAATATATATATATTGTGTGTGTGTGTGTGTGTTTGTGTGTGTGTGTGTGTGTGTGCGCGCGCGCGCCTGTGTGTGGTATATATAGTTACGTCTTCATTTTTAATCGAAAACATGGCTAAAACTTGTTAATTTATTCACCAAATACTGTAAAGCCAAAAATATGTTTGCAGTAGTCCATTTAATTATTTACAATGTTTCCATTGTCTTAAGCGGCCGCCTAAAGAATCCATACGAAATGCTGCAATATTCGCCTAATTGAGCGAGTATAACTCTCAGTTGCACGTGACATTAAGTTTTTGGTTCATTGTTTTGAATAACTCTTTTACTAATACCTAAAAAAAAAAAACATTGTCTACTACTTGTTAGTCAAAGTTCCAGAGAACTTAAAACTTTTTTAAACTCTTCACAAGCTATAAACTATAATACCAGGTAAACTATTTGGTTAAACCTGAAAGGTACGAAATCACCTGTTAAGAAAATTACGTTGCCAGGTATGAATCAAATAATGCAGCTAATATAGCACTATAACACCTGTCGGCCTTGAAGAACAGCTGGCTGTCCTTGAAAACTCAATCCTTTATAACAACGAGTGAACAATTTGACCTTTGGGAGAAATTTAGTCTAGTTCCATGACATTTTAACGCCCTTTGTGTGGTTAGACCCACCAAAATACTTATGCTTTGACCTTATTTAACTTTCATCATAGCAAAATGATTGAGCGCTTTATAATATTGAAAGAATAATTCACATTAAAAATGTTATTCTGTTGTAATAATCTGTAAAAAAAATTTAATGCTTCAATAATTTGAGAAACTTAATCTTTTATGTTTTACATTTAACTAATTTCATATGGACATGCGTTACTTTTTAAATCTAAATGATACACAAAATTTTTAACTTTCGGAAATACTTGGTCAAAATTTTAACTCATAATATTATCAAATGAATAAAATAACACTTTCAACTATGTCTAAATACAGTAAAAGCCTAAAGTAAGGGAAGTACGCAAAAGTTATTATCCAGGGACACTTCGCTAAAGACAGAAGTTATTAGTAATTATTAAAAAAAGCAATTGTTTAATGACAGACATTAAGTTAATGTAAACTAATAGAAACTAGTAAATGTAAAACAGTATATATAAACAGCATCGGTCCACTATTAAAGAGATTAATAAAAACTTTAGTCAAGTCGATTTTGGGGATGTTCACTGAACGAAAAAACTTGACTAAAGAACAAAGTAAAATTTATTGACAAATGAATCTCCTTTTTAAAAATCACACAAGCTTCGGTACAAATATAGGCCTAACCTACTTATTACTAAGTATATATACTAAGTTGACTACTTTCTAAAAATTTACAAAAATCATGGAAATTTCTGTAAACTGAACGAATACAAAACGCATGTGTCGTTCTCTCAGACGGCCGACGGGACTGCTAAAAATTCCCCACCACCGTGTACGAAAGTTTTTTTTAACGACAGGTGATTATCATCCATCATCATAGATATCAAACAACGCAAATATTAGGAATACAATAAAATATATGCTAGCGATGAGGAAATAATATTACTGAACGTGATAAAATGTCATTAGGTTATCACTTTTTCTGATTTTCCTATTGGTATTTGTTAATATCAGTTTTACTAATTTTGTCCAACAATATATTTGGTAATGTGAGAAATGTACGTTAAACCCTTACCGAAGTGAAATACCTACTTTACAGTTTTGGTAAAGTGTAACATAACTGGAGGGCATCATATAAACCGTTCATTAAAGTCTCCAGTAGGCCTTGAACAATGTCTGCAGGTGCCAGCCATTTACATGTTTACACACTTTAACCTATCTTCAGATTGAGCTTTGTCTCACACAGTTAGTCACTGCGACCTTCAACTTCTGTTTAATAGGTTACCTTAAATACATCTTGCGCACCAGAACAGGATACAGTTAGGCTACTAGGAAAAATCTGTTGCCTATTTTGCATAATATGATATTATCATAATCTAAGATTATGTTCGCGCAAGAAATAAATTTTTCGCATAAAACTACCATCCCATTTTGTCGTAAATTAGCGAATGTGCTCCTTCTGATTTTGGAATATGGTTTAATCAGATTTTTGTCTGTGTTTTTAAAGGGACAATGCAACAAATTTTCATCAGCGCTATTACGAATGTCTTTAAACGAGTCCGTTAAAGATATATATATATATATATATATATATATATATATATATATATATATATATATATATGTGTGTGTGTGTGTCACTTGCTTTACGTGAAAGTAGCCAGCATGTGTTTAATGCATGAGAAAACGTTATTGAACGCACGCACGCACGCGCACAACCAAGACGAACGCACACACGCATGCACACGCACTCGCACTGTCAATATCATAGTGCCATTCAAGTCATTCCTGTTAATCAAATAAAATTTTTTTTATTTCTGACGAAATATAAAAGCGTAAAAATCTAGGAAAATGCCTGTTCCCTGAATATTTTTTTTTAAAAGGTAAAATGAAATCCATATTTTAAAAGTATTCAGGAATTTTTATCTTTTGATAAAAATATAGTACATTCATTGGTTTTTATAAAACTTTGATATTTCAATTCAAGGAGCCCAACTTAGGTTTTGGCTATGAAGAATGTTGTTGGTGTTGGAAATAATAAAGAGAATCAAGTTAGGGGTGCCTTGTAGGAGAGGGTCTACACACCACAAACACACACACACACACACACACACTTACAGTTTAAGTACAGAGAGGTAGCGCGCTTGGAATAGTTTCTGCATTCAAAACTATATCTGATAGTACGGTGCTAGTATTTGCTAGAAACGTGCCAATATATCTATTGGCTACAGAAATATACGAGCAACTAAGCTGTATTAAAGATATGCTGAACGAATAAGAAAGTAAACGTGTAAGGAAAATAGCTACGCAATCTGCTAGAGGACGCCTATTGGAGGGCTGGCAATCTGATTGGAATTACTCCAGCACTGGCAGATGGACATACTGCTAAAATCCCTGTCTAAAAGCATGCATAGAAATAGGGCATGGAGAAGTGAACTACTATCTCACACTAGCGCTCACTGATCACCGATGTTTTGGTGAATTCTTTCATAGATTAAAATTATGCGACACAGCTGAATGTGAGCTCTGCGAAAGCTTAAACGACGACGGAGGCGGACATTGCTCTACAGTGAGTATTGGAACGAAAAGCGGCAACACATAATTCCTTCCTGGGCATTACCAATAATAGATTAAACATGATATCCACTATGCTAGAAAAAAAATAAGTTGAATTACATAAGAATTTCTAATGATGATTTCATAATCTGAAGGAATTTCATAATGATTATGTTAGAAAAAAATGAAAGAATAAGGAGCCAGATGATCACTTAAACGTAATGACAAGTTGAAACAGCAATAGCTAGTGGTTATGTCGCCCCCTGAAGTAATGCATAACGGTCATCCCATGGGACGACAATGAGTGGTTGAAAGAAGTTCGAGTTGGAGGTTTTTGATTTCTTACTACAGATAGAGTCTGTAGTCATGAAGTAATGCTGAACAGCCAAATCTCCGTACTGGGCTTTTATGTCATGAGAATTTTGTGCTGTTGCCGGGATTATAAGATCAAAGGTCAAACGCCTTTTTTCTCCAAAAAAAAAACACACACACACAACATAGCTTCTTTAATAAATTTTATTCTATCAAATTACCCAATATTATTTTTACCTCCTAACACACATTATAAATTCATCCATGAGTGCAGTATTCTACCCTTAAGATGGCTTGAAGGCGACAGGATATAGCTGCTTTGTCTGTACCATACTGTTCTCAAGGGGTATAGGTGGCTAGTACTGTGGTTCAACATCCATTAGTACTCTAGGTTTAACTAAACGTACGTACTTTCACAGGATGAGTCAAGACTGAGACTAAACAGAAATTAAGAACAGAATTTCTTTGGCACTACCGGGAATCGGACCCAGGACCTTTACGTCAGCAGCTAAGTATACTACCCACTAGGCAACTAACGCAGCCGTTTTTTTTCTATGTATAAATATCTAGAGCCTCACAACCACAACTCCATGTATAAAGCGTTACTAGTGAGTTGTTTTTTTCCAAAAGTAATGTAAAATATCTCACATTTTTAAAACACATTTTTTTCTATTGTTTAAGTGAAATGTCATATTTTACTCCGATGATTTTGACTTTTGATTTCGCAGGTATCCAAGTGCATTTCAATTTTCGACTCATTCAAGTCCGTCACATTTTTTTTTAGGTAAACTGATGAAACATTTCAATTATCAAACATTTTATACCGATTTAGTTACCACACACATAGTTCTCTTCAACACTTATGTAATAATTGGCGAAATATCTTACAATTAAACGAGCTAGTATCAGTTTAACTATTGAGTGGTTTCATAGTATGTCATTTTTATTTTCAAGTAAAGCTATTTTGGAAATTTAAAAACACTTTCAAAGATCAGAAAGAATTTTGTCAATATTTGAGATTTTACATAGCAGCGCTCGTGCCTGTCTGTCTGTAAGCGCGTGCGGGTAGTTAATCATTTCTCTCTCTTATTTCATTGAGCGAGGAGTTACATAATTCGGTTTGTATTAACATTAATTAAATATGTGTATAACGAGGAAATTACTTACCAGTGATACGCTTAAACAAGGGCTGCTACACACAAAACACAAACGCACTAGTGTACTACAAACACATTACTGGGCCACCCATTCAGTTAAAGATACAAGGGTAGCACAAGCAAAGTGACAACTGGAACATCAATAAGGGGTTAAGTGAGACAATAACAGTATCTGCTGAGCGTAGGGTGGGGGCATAACAGTATCTGGAACAGGGACAGGCTTTCATTGTCACATTTGTGTTGATGGACGATTTTAAACAGTTTAGATAATTTTGTATGGAATGCGTAGGTGTTCAGTGTTATAATGACACCACATTCTATGAAAAGACGCTGGTTCTACGTTTCTAGCATGCGCTGCAATCTTTGATTTGATGCAAGCGGGGAACGAATTATGAGTTTGTGATTCGTAAGAGGGGGTAATGGATGTTTATAGGTCATCTAGACTTGGAAACGCTCTAGAGGATTAATCTACCCACTTAATCTCTACGCGTGCAGACACTTGCCTATATCTGCCGCCGATAATTTTCCACGAATCACTTCCCCTGGTACAGGCTACAAAAAACTTTTTTAAATTGTTACGTTTACGTAAGTTTACCGACCTTTTTGGATCCTAGCGATTATTCATTGGAAATAGAGGCCAAAGACGACATAAGACCGCCACAAAAGCTACACGTATTTAGACAAACGCAGACGAGTTCCAATTGCAAGGACTCTTTCAATGAAGATGTTTTGTTTTTGTAATTAAATACAATAGTTACCTAATTAACTCCGTCGGATACGAAAGTCGAATATCCACCCCACCTTTGGTTAATTTATCCTCTATTTTATCCTGTCCTGACAAATTGGATCCATTTGAAATCTTCAAATTAAAATATTTTTTAACGCTACACTCACATTTGCAGAAATTTATTTCTATTAGCTTTTCCTATGAAATGTGTTGATGCTTCATTTCTAGCCGCCCTTTTCGGTCTCCTACTGAACGTGACAGACACTAATCAGCCCCTTAAACAGTCTTTGAAGATACGACCCACTCTTGTCTCTTTCGTGGATGAATATTTTCGTTAAACATTTTATATTTCGAATATTTCAAGTTTTGTTTTCTTTTCAATAAGTGAACTTTCGGAAACACAGAATAAATAGACATATAGATACATTAGATGTAAGTGTCGTCTAATTGATAATAATAATGTCATCAATATTAATCGTCTAATAATAATAATAATTTTCATTATTATTGTCTAACAATAATAATTGTCTAATAATGTCGTTTAAATAGGTGCCTTTGAAATAGGAAGAAGTGCAGAGCCAAAGGCGGGGTCTACCGCTCTATATAAAATTAGTTACAATCACTTATAATTTGAAATTACGTGCGACCAGACATTCTAAGTATATAAGTCGTTAAATTGTTAACTTAAACTTTTAGGTAACGTTTTTGTTCAATGACTTCTTTAGCTTCACTTTTCGGCCCCTAGGATTGCTGCAATTGTAGTTTTCAGTTCCTTCTTGAAAGTTAGAAATTCTTGAAGTTAGAAGTGGTATGATCGAAAAGTGTGATCTGTATAGTTTTTGTTCATTTAAAATATCATTTGTGTGTGTTTTGCTATGTCTGTATATTTCGTATTGTTCTAATGTGTTTAATTTATGGTCTTTGTAGCATGTGTGGAGGATGTTAATGTTATTTTACATACTATTGCAAGAGTGGTTAGTGTCCATGAGGTGATTTGCGAAGGTGGTTTCACTAGAGGTGTGCAGTGAATTTACATGTTCTTTATACCTTTCAGTGAAGGAACTGCCTGTTTGTTCAAAGTAGAACGTATTGCAATCAGTGCATTGTAGTTTGTATATTCCTAGGTTATTGTATGTGTTGGTCTTGTTAACGTTGTGTCTAATAGCCATATGGCTATGTTGTTCTGTAAGCTACATTGTATCCTGCTTTTTTGCCGAGTCGCACATAATTTCAAATCATAATAAGTGATTACCAATCAGCTCGTCATACACAAAAACAAATTTTCGAATTTTAGTTACAATCTTTACAAACTAATGTAATTCCACGTTCTTAGTAGCATTATTGCAGCTGTTTTATGCAATAAGTGGAATGTTCTACTTCATTCGATATTATCAGTTTGCGAGACTTGGGTATCAGGAGGATGGGAAGAAGCTGAGCGTGGTGTAACCGTTTCGTCAGACTTGGGTATCAGGAGGATGGGAAGAAGCTGAGCGTGGTGTTACCGTTTCGTCAGACTTGGGTATCAGGAGGATGGGAAGAAGCTGAGCGTGGTGTTACCGTTTCGTCAGACGTGGGTATCAGGAGGATGGGAAGAAGCTGAGCGTGGTGTTACCGTTTCGTCAGACTTGGGTATCAGGAGGATGGGAAGAAGCTGAGGGTGGTGTTACCGTTTCGTCAGACTTGGGTATCAGGAGGATGGGAAGAAGCTGAGCGTGGTGTTACCGTTTCGTCAGACTTGGGTATCAGGAGGATGGGAAGAAGCTGAGCGTGGTGTTACCGTTTCGTCAGACTTGGGTATCAGGAGGATGGGAAGAAGCTGAGCGTGGTGTTACCGTTTCGTCAGACTTGGGTATCAGGAGGATGGGAAGAAGCTGAGCGTGGTGTTACCGTTTCGTCAGACTTGGGTATCAGGAGGATGGGAAGGAGCTGAGCGTGGTGTTACCGTTTCGTCAGACTTGGGTATCAGGAGGATGGGAAGAAGCTGAGCGTGGTGTTACCGTTTCGTCAGACTTGGGTATCAGGAGGATGGGAAGAAGCTGAGCGTGGTGTTACCGTTTCGTCAGACTTGGGTATCAGGAGGATGGGAAGAAGCTGAGCGTGGTGTTACCGTTTCGTCAGACTTGGGTATCAGGAGGATGGGAAGAAGCTGAGCGTGGTGTTACCGTTTCGTCAGACTTGGGTATCAGGAGGATGGGAAGAAGCTGAGCGTGGTGTTACCGTTTCGTCAGACTTGGGTATCAGGAGGATGGGAAGAAGCTGAGCGTGGTGTTACCGTTTCGTCAGACTTGGGTATCAGGAGGATGGGAAGAAGCTGAGCGTGGTGTTACCGTTTCGTCAGACTTGGGTATCAGGAGGATGGGAAGAAGCTGAGCGTGGTGTTACCGTTTCGTCAGACTTGGGTATCAGGAGGATGGGAAGAAGCTGAGCGTGGTGTTACCGTTTCGTCAGACTTGGGTATCAGGAGGATGGGAAGAAGCTGAGCGTGGTGTTACCGTTTCGTCAGACTTGGGTATCAGGAGGATGGGAAGAAGCTGAGCGTGGTGTTACCGTTTCGTCAGACTTGGGTATCAGGAGGATGGGAAGAAGCTGAGCGTGGTGTTACCGTTTCGTCAGACTTGGGTATCAGGAGGATGGGAAGAAGCTGAGCGTGGTGTTACCGTTTCGTCAGACTTGGGTATCAGGAGGATGGGAAGAAGCTGAGCGTGGTGTTACCGTTTCGTCAATGTGCCGCGGTTTGTTGCCACGTCACAGGTCTCATAGGAGAAGGCTGAAGAGGAATATGGTGAAGGGGTGACATGTCCATTGAGAAATGTCAATCCCGGTTGTCATGGAAACTGTTAGACAATGATAGGGTGTAAGCGATGGCGAGTTAAACTGATACATACGCTTATACAAGTTCTGCGGAATATTCAGAGGGAATTAAAATGTTTGGTGTTTACATACTTTCGTCATCGATTCTCAGATTCACAGTTACCATGATATTAAATTGCCTAATCTACGCCGTGTTTTGCCTGCAAGGTAAACATACCTATGTACGTTCATTTTCTCCGGTTAACAAGATGCATTTGTTTCCTTTAAGTGATGAACGTAGACGTATTTTACGGTAAAATTTAAGATTTTTCATTTAATAATTTTCAGTATTTAAAATAATTAAAACCAAGTATGCGTTTTTTTTTGTCTTTTAAAAGATATATTAAAGGTTTATTTGTTTAAAGGCCATTCTAATTGAAAAACATAAGCATTCTGGTATTTTACCTTAATGACGTATTCATCGAAGCAAGTCTGTACTTAATCAAAATACTTTTTCGATTGTAAGTTTTAGATAATCCTATCTGCTATAGAATCCCGTATGGTTTAATATTCGTAAGAAAATGAGAGAAGCAGAAATAGAGAACGGTTGGAAAGCTTAAATATAAATATTTCTATAGAGTCCACGTAGAAACGAGCATTAGGTGGATAATATTTGGACCGATACAGACTTCATATTTAATAAGTTGAATTAGATTCACTGTCATGTAGAAATTTCTGAAGAACAGGTAATTTAATTTCGAATTCTGCATATATGTATGTATAAAAACAGATTATCGACGAAATTAAAATAACTTAGATACTTTGTACATTAAGTCTATTCTTCGATATTTCAAAGCGACCTTCTGAATCACAGTATTATGAAAGTTTTCCCCAGCTCTGATTTTTTCCAAGAGTTCCTTTTCAGTAGATTGTGATGACAGATTGCTTATCCACTTTTCACCTTCTGCGGTCTCTCGCAACTGTGCATTCTTTTAAGCCCAGCAAAAAGTCTTTCCTCCAACGCTTGGGTCATCGATGTAGTGCAGATAAACTTAGCTACGGGGATACTTGATAAGAGCGTTTTGGAAATACTCTTCGTGTGAAAATTCATATACTCTTATTACATTCAAAGGATTTTTGTCTTGGAAATAGCAGTTCCATATACCTGTTACGCTCAAGTTTATCTTAGAGTCCTTTCAGATCATAAACGGGATAAATTGTATGAACTTTAGAGGTTTAATTCTCAGGAAAGAGTTTAGATTGATGAAAAGCCTTGCAATTTGTGGATTTAATGCTTTAATAAAAGTTAAATAGCTACAAATTTTCTAATGACGTGAAGCGTCAGTTATTTTAACTTCTTTAGTTTTCTATTAGATTTTACTGTCTTCTAGTAGATGAGAGATGCATAAGCTGGCTCGCGATTAACCGATAAAGAACCTGTACTAGCCCTTTTCAAAATCATTGGTTTGTGTAGTGCGTGTTGCAACAAAGTTGACCACTAAGAATTTGCAGGCGTTGCGATGGTTTAGAAAACTGATATAGCCTGAGTAAGTTTTTTCAAACCTTTATGTAAATGATCTGTTTAATATGACAAGTTAAATCAAATAATATTTATAACACCCTTTCGACCTTGTCAAATGTACATTACTATAGTATAAATACTAAACCCCTTATTATAATGCCTGTGGGACGGTCTTTTGCTTCCTCTACCCTTCCCCCCGTCTATGCTCGCCCTTCGAGGTCAAGCTTATGAATGACCACCTATTCAATAGATGCGCATTCGGAGAGATTACTTGCTATGGTTAACACTTAAAGAATATTCGGTGGAGAGAGTGGGAGTGGGTTTGTTTAGTAAGGCAGCAGCACTGAATAGATGCGCTGACAACAGAGAATCCACGGCTTACTCATGGCTACTTCCAGTATTTTTTTCGACCTATTATTGATAATTTTGAGTAAGCTATGAGTATACCTGTTCATGTTCTTAAAAAATATACGATTTTAAATGTTGTTAAAATATTGGTGAATAATCAGGGCATCTATAATTGACCATACGCCTCGCCACTGTAGTTATAAATGTTAATACCACCAGAAACTTTGCCTTTTACAGGATAGTGGAGTTTTTCTAACTGTACAAAAAATTGGAATTTGCAATTGGAATTATTTTCAATCCATAACAATTTTAAAGGAATTTATACTTTAAAGAATGTACGTATAATTAGCATTAATGTTTTGCGTAATATAATACAAGTACATTTATTGCAAGATAACCTTCTGCGTTACTCAAGAGGAGAAATAATGACTGTATTTTATTTTATTTTAAATATTTCAATATTTTTAAAATATGTAAAAATTTGAAATACCTGCAAATTTACTGTTTCAAATCTAGTAAATCGTAAATCTTATAGGCTAATGAGTAGTAAGTTTATTCGTGAATTCTGCATGACCTAAGGTTTATTCAAATTTATAAATTAAAATTCTAACCTTTTAATTTTGACGTGAAAAGAGTGTGCCATATAAAGCAAGTAATGAATTCCACAATAATTATAATAATAATAATAATGATAATAATAACAATAATCATAATTCAAATAATAATTAAATATAATATAATTAACTATATTAAAATGCTACTACTATTACTACTACTAATAATAATCATATTACCAATAATAAAAATAATTAAAAAAATAATATTAATATAATAATAATAAATGTGGCAAATGATTTTGGATTATTAGAAACGACCTTTTATAGAACCAGTAGGCCTATATTTTAGTTGCTAAGACATGTACAAACACGATGTAGCGAAATGACTTTTATTTTTAGCAAGGGTAATAGAACGAAGGGCAGGATGCAGACTTGAAATAAAAAGGTATACTACTGTAAATAGTACATTGTTATTGCAAAGATAGGGATATTGTCAGGTAGCTGCGATACAGTAAAGGGGAGTTTCGGGATTAACCGACCTAAGGATTATGTATAAAGATTCTTTTAAATCTTTCATCGTCTAACACATTACATTTATATTGACCAGTTTTGTAATAAGTTTCAGAATAATATCAAAATTTTATAAGGGAAATAAAATATCACAACGTCTTGATAATTTCGTACAAAACGACTTGATAGTTAACTAGAGCATGTTAAAAAGAGCTACAGATTTGATAATAAATTAACAAATACAATATCCGTAAAATACTTCAATATAAGTAAATTAGTTTGATGGTGGACGTAAATTTGAGAAATAAAACTTCCGATTAGCGTCCAAATTGACGGTTTTGGCTTACATCCATTATAAAATCGCCGAAACAGGAAATGGACTTTTTATCGAACTATCGCATAAGTGTTATACACTGAATATATTTTTGTAGAACTGCAAAAGTTTGTGAAAATCACAATTTAAAGATTTTTTAACGACTTGTTAGTTGTGAAATTTTAACGTTCCGTAAGTAAATACATCACTGTACACATAATACATTGTTCATAAAGTAGCTTTTGGTGTGTAAATTTGGTATGTATTTAATTCAGGAACAAATTTAATTTATTCATCTTGTCTGATTCTGTGACTATTTAATTGTGTGATTGTATGAAATATTTTTTAATTTTTTTATATTAATTCTTAATTTTTCTAATATTACTTAATAAATACGTTCCTAGCTCTTTCCGGAACGTCACACACTCCCCCTTCTAAAAGGATTTCTGGCTGTACTAGTATCTGTCGAATAAGAAAAACTACGGTTTCTACTCCCATACATTGTAGCAACAAGGTCTTACGTACTGAACAAAGTACACAAATTTGTCATCCATTCTATTTTAGGTATTGTTGCTAGGAGACTAAATATCTGGAAGTCAGTAACGTCAAAGGTAAATACTCTTTGTTTGGAGGCACACTCCATGCAAGGACGAGCAATTGGGATACTTTAAAGACAGATGGAATATAAGGCTCGACAGGGTCGTAGCCAGTAATTCGGAGGAGAACGTTTTGGAAATCCAAGATCAAACATGCTCAAACATATTTCAAGGCAAAAACAGGATGGACAAATTTATCCACACGGCAAAACTTCCAAGGTGGTTGAAACTTGTGGCTCCTACTTCCCCGCTGAATATTGGTCAGTCACTACTTGAAACTTTATTTTCTACCTATGAAAAAAATCTAAAGAGCATTACCACTTTATCTCTGTTAATTTACTTTTTATTATATTGCTTAAAACAACTGTACCAACATAATTATATATATCTTAAGTACAGTAATACCTAAAAGTGAATCGCATCAAGTGATATCGAAAAGTTACATACGAACCGATCTCGATAGTATAAACATAGTTCATTCGGAACTACTTTGTTTACATCCAGATTGATAAATTATAAAACATTGCTTCTTCTCTCAACTTACATATTTATTTAGCATATTTTGGCCCTGATTTCATTTAATAACTACTGAATCTTAAGACTTTTCTATCTATTGATATTCTCGTGGATTATGTTGTTCATGAGGTCACCAGACCATTTTATTCTGACCATTATACTTAGGTATCTGATGGATAGCACAAGACAAAATACAAAAAAAGTTATTTAATTTCCGTCCTAGTTATTATATTAGTTAACTAATATTTTATTAGTTTTAAAACTAGTTTTCAAATATTTATCTTCCAGCAATTGTCAGGAGTTTTTACTATATAGAAGAAGTAATATTAATTTTATTATTTTAATTTATTGTTATCACATAATTATTATTATAAACAATATTTTATGCTACTGGATAATAAATATTACATAGCATATTTTGTAAAAAATATTTTATCTAGGATAAAATTATTTATAATTTTTTTATTCCTAATTAATTTACTTACGAATTATTTCATTCGATGAAAAATGACTAACTTTTTACGATTGAACTTAATAAAGTAAGGCTTTGACGAACTTAAAAATGAAGTGAATTTATGATAAATATAAAGAGACTTGAGGTTTTCTATCGCATAAAGGAACTAATCAGTGTCCCAATCACGTACGTGTCTTTAGTTCAAACGTGAAAGTTTCGTGTATCCCCTCAGACATCATATTCCACTAGTTTTAAAAATATTGACTTCGCCTATCATAAATGTCAGGTTTGAAAGCCGTCTTAGGTTTTCGTAGCTTCTGCCACTAGCCAAAAACCCGAAGTGTCGCAGCAAGGCGCTCTTTACAGCTGATCGTCTCCCTCATAGCAGTATTTTGTTTCCCAACTTCTGGAGAAATAAATTGAAGAATGTCTTCGAAGCGGTCTTCAGTCATCCTCAGGTAATTTTTATAATCATTTGGTTCGTTTGCTGCTAGTTCTGCCAACAGAGACATGTGACTGAACCGGTTCCTATTTTTAAGCCAATTCTTGCACCATTTTTTGCGTGGCTTGCGTTTTTTTTCACTTCCAAAAAACGAAACCACCACAAATAGCCACCACAGCGTTAGCATCCATTTCGTACACACTGACACAACTAGACTGTCAACTAGCACCAAAAATCAAGAGTACTGTGCGGCAACACCGAGCATGTTCGCGAGCAGGTTCACCAATATGCTCGCGAACATGCTCGCCCGTGTATGGGAGGCTTAACGGAATAAATAGGACTGCAATGGGATTGGTTATTTTGTTCTTATTTCTATATTTTCCGCTGCAACGGCTTGTATCGTTTGGAACGCATTATACTCCTCTTCCATTAGTTCAAACTGATTAGCTTTTCTATTCTAAAAATGATTTAAAAGCAACGATGCTACATATTTGTTTTTATTTGCACGCCAATTATACGTATAATTAAAAAATAACCCGATCAGACATGCCTCAAATTTTCAACAGGTTAAATATTGTAACGTGTGTATTTAACAACACATTAAATATAAATCAAGGTTTCTAAATCAGAAAAAACACTGTGTTATCTTACGTATTAATAGGGCACCAATACAAAGCATCCGGTTAGGTTAGGTTTGGATAGTAAAATGAATTAGTGTTTACTCATCTGAACTACTAGTAAATGAGAAATGAAATATGACCCCCGTAGTGTGTGGGGCAATTTTGATATAAGAGGTATTTTGACTAAATAGATCTGGACTATCTAGCCTTTGACGGTTCTCAACCGCCTACACACTGCTGAATAGGCTGTGAGGAACGACCCAATGCCCTCACGAAGACAACCTCTGACAACGGCTGCACACTGCTGAATAGGCTGTGAGGAACGAACCCAATGCCCTCACGAAGACAACCTCTGACAACGGCTGCACACTGCTGAATAGGCTGTGAGGAACGAACCCAATGCCCTCACGAAGACAACCTCTGACGACGGCTGCACAAACAAGGCGACTTGAGCTACCTGGATCCGAGGCTCGTTACCAAGATTCATGCTACCATTATGTAAGAGTTTTAGAATCTTACTGTAAGGTGTAGGCTGGTCACCGAAATGCTCTCTGAGACGCTCCAACCAGTAGACGTTTTGGTAAATACAGGCCCAAAATCCTATTATCCCGCGCATCCTCATTTAGCTTCCGAACTAAGATTGGTGTTTGCACAGGCCTTTCTACAATGTTAATTGAATTATATTAACAGTATTACTTTTTGAGAATAGAACTGTTTAGTTGTTTTTAGTAATTTAAAGAATATGTATAGTTACTTCTTCAATTAGTCAGATTTATATTTCCTATAAAGGTTTTATTTGCGGTTTTTATAACATTTTCAACTAAATAAGTATTGAACTTAGTTTGTGAGTAATGGTAGGATAATTATTAAATAATAACTAGATTTACTCACAATGGATATCTATCTGAATCGCGTTTCGGCGCATTTCTGTCACATCATTAGTGAGAAAGCCAAAAAATAATAACACTAAAAACTATTATATTGTTATTGTCAAGATTTTGTAGCGATTTCACTGATGATGGCGGCATAAAAGCCTTCTAAACGCGTTTAAAACACACACACACGCGCGCGCGCGCGCGCACACGCGCACACACACACACACACGCGCGCGCACACGCGCACACACACACACGCACGTACACACACACACACACACACACACACACACACGCACACACACACACGCACGCACGCGCGCTCACGCGCGCACACACACACACACACACACACACACAGAAGCGCTATTATTGGCTTTACACACATAAACTATTATTCTGCGTAATAAAATTAAAAAGATTCAGAAGATTGAAGAGTGCTTCAACCATAGTCCTGGAAATAATACAAATGTTAATTTTACTCCCATCTAGCAGGTAGAACTGCCTCTATAGCGGTCAAGGTTCACGAGTTTGAACACGTCTGACTAATCGCATTCTGGTCTCTCACTGACTTAGCATCACACAGAAAACGGGAGATTATAAATTATTAAAACTAAACGCTTTAAGCCTCGACTTAGGCATTATTTACCAGTAAAAGGTTGGTGTAAGAATATTTATTCAAACTACGCAGTGTTAAATGAAATTTTTAAAAAATCATAAATGTCTTCATTACGTTTTTGTGAAATAAATTTATTACATTTCGTTTAAATATTACATATGTACTTAAACCAGCATAAGAGGAAATAATAAAAATCGCTTAGGATACATTACTTTATCTCATTTAAAACCTGATTCTAACAAAGTAGTGCTACATGCATGACAGTACACCTCTGCTAAAAATTAAAAGAGCCCTCTTTTCCCATTTGTCACAGAACAGTTGGAGAAAATCAACGCCCAGCGTCATTAAGCTTAATGCTTTTTTTACACTAATAATTTCAAGAATTTATTTTATTTTCAATGAAAACAGATTCTGCTAATTTAAGAACAGTGTTTAAGGAGATACATCAAAATTTTGACGGTTTGCTAATTACAGGTCTACCAACATTGCCCGATGGGTTCGCCCCATATATGTACTGCAGCCACCTCTAGCTGGAACAAATTATTCTTCAAGACTGAATATATATATTTTTTTATCCATTCCAAATACTATACCCTAATTAGTTTTAATTTCCTCAATTAAAAGTCATCTACATCTGATAAGCATATTTCCATCTATATCATCTGACAACTTAAATATGCTTTTAATCTTTCAAGGAAAATCAATTCTGCTTTACATCTTTATAATCTATTTGTTACTAGTTAACATACTTTAATGTTACGAGGCGTGAGGTAAACTGCTTTATATATAGTTGATAATCCCAAATTCTTAGGTAGAAGTTATAATATGTCACGTAATTTATTATTTTAAAATTTAAATATAAACAAATTATTCACAGCCACTTCTGATAATATGAATTTTATCTCGCTTTAACGTTCCGGGCTTTCCTCAATTCACTTGTTCCAGGTACCAATTTAATAAAAATTAATTATGATTGGTTATGTGTTATTATAATTAAACAAAATATATTTCTTTGTTTACTCCTGTTCAAAATTGTGTAGTTATTGTTTGTAAGGTTTCATAAAAATAAAACGTTCATAGGTCATGTATAACAAACCTTCTTCGGATAAAAACCCATCCTAGGTTTCCTGAACGTTGTAGGAATAATTTTATTTTTAAAAATTCGTATATTACAATTATTTATATTTAGCTTGAAAATGCGTGTAAATTGATAAAAAAATAAGTAATCTTTTAACAAAGACTTTCCCCTATACATGTCTGTTCAACTCCAACATTATTTAGCATTCGAATGGAACTGGAAGGTTATTTGATAATACGTTAGGCATATGTTATTTGACACACATCCAGACAGATGCAAATTGTGATTTATTTTCAAAAATTGATTCACACTTCTCAGTCACTGGTCTGTTGTTGCTTTGACAATCGGCGAAACAAACAAATTGTCAGTTCAAAGTCCAGTTGTCGTTTCACAGAAAGCTGTCAAAACTGTGGTTAATTTGTTGTGAATCAGTACATTCTGAAAACCGAGGAGAAATTGTTCAATGGTGCAAGAAGTGATTCACACTATTTCCGAAAGAAATCCATTCTTATTTACGACACATTTTAAATCCAAGAGTGACCTAATTTTATTTTTTTAAACAACATTTTTCCTCAAAGAAAATTTAGAATAAATTGCTCTATTCTTCTCACTACAACAAATATTAGTTTTAGTCTGGAAATGAATTGAAAATTAGAGTAAGATAGACATCTTATCCAAAGTCGAAAGCGCCCTAGTGGATTAAGCGCCCTTTGCACCTCACACTTTCACACGCGCACACCTGCCAACTTGTTGCCGTTGGTTTCCCATCAGTCATCTACTAGCTATCTCCCAATGGGTCTACAAAGCTAAATTTTGTTTAACTGTTACATTGAGGTTCTCTGTTACAGGTACATTTTCACTGACATTTTTGGATAATACATATTATCCCTTGAAAATACAAGCCAAACACGACGTAACTATGGCGATGTTCAATGAATATTAGGTGTACTAGTAACGACAGAAATAAAATCTATCAAACTGAGTTAGAAAATGGTATAACCAGAATAGAAGAAGCCCCAAGAGGAGTCACAAATGAGAGGGTAAAATAATGACTTAATAAATAAGTGGAAATCTGTGAGTTTGAAAATCGAATATTTCGATTACATAAGCCATATTTAAAATTGTACACTCTAAACCAGTTACTAGTGTATTCAAAGTCTTCTGAATGAATTTGAGCAGATCATTTGCAAGTTTCTCGAAGTAGCGGTTGCAACAGTATCCGTTCCTACTACGGCGATTCTTGTAGTAGCGGTACAGCAATAGCAGTTCCTGTTTTAGTGTTCCTTGTACTTGTGGTACTTACATAAGCAGATTCGTATAGAGATTCCTGCAGCAGCGGTTTCATTACTAGCAGTTCCTGTTGTAGCGAATGTTGTAGAAGCGGTCCCTGTAGTAGCAGTTTCTATTGTAGCGATTCTTGTAGTAGCAATTCCCGCAGTACCAGTTATTTTTGCTGCTCCTCTTGTAGTAGGGGTACATACAGAAGCAGTTCTCGTAGTAGAAATGCTTGTAGTCATGGGCCTGCGGTAATAGTTCCCGTTATAGTGATTCTTGTAGTAGCAATACTAACACAAGAGGTTATCTTATTACAGAGTTGGGCACATAAAATTAGTCCTATAAAAAATGCAACAGAATTGAAATGAAATCTGTTTGTTTACGACATAACTTGGATTATTGTAACAATTTACAAATACATTAAGGAGCCTGTTGCACTTTTTGGCAAGATCTGCGTTACACACCAATATGCTATAGATGCCGAGTCGAGTTACAGAGTTTGGTCTATACGAACTGAGATGTTAGCAACAACTACAGAAGTTCGAACTAAATCAGGCTTATTTCTCGATGTACTTACAATTGTGCTCGTACTACGCCATTTTCGTAACACAACTTCCATTCTCTTGCCAGGCATAGTACTCTCTGGGTATTTCTCACGAAAATTTTCACGCGTTTCATTAATTGAACCGCTTTGGACATAGCACCTTACAATACAAACTCTCTGTTCCACTGAATACAACTGCATTGTGCCAAGTAACCAGTCTACATCTAGGGTGTTTTCTACATTATATGACCTTCACATTTGCAGGTTGTACACGTTAAGGGAAAAGTAGGGGGATTTTTCCTTGATTCGACATAAATATTATACAATCTCGGCTAAGTTACGGGGCTACTTTTATGTGCGCCACCCTGTAGATACGTTTGCAGTAGCGGTTCTATTTACTCATATTATAAAAAGTCCTTTCTTTACACAGAAAAGAAACAAGAGATAAATAAAACTAAAGTTGCTTGATGTAATCATCTTGAATTTACTCATTAAACTATAATTAAAAGATACTTAACTAAGTGAATACGTAATGGCCTTACTTGTTGACGCGTTTCAAAACAATTGTTCCTTTTACGAAGCAAAGCCTCTACTGACGACATCGCGTTAGGTACAAAGGTTTTCGGGATGGATTTATGACTGTGGAAGGGGTCAGTTATTTTGGTTGTGCGCTATGTAATGGAAAAGGGTGTTCAAAATTGTGCGATAAATTATTATGTTTTCTTTATCTGTTGCGTAATGTTTGTATTTCTCGTATTTTTCTAAAGTCGTTAGTTTTTAACTTTGTTTTAATATGTGGAGAATGTTTTAATTAGTATGTATTATATGTCTAATGTATAAATGTCCCAGCTATTATATCGGTCAAACTGGTAGGTCATTCTATACACGCTTCGAAGAACACATTGCCCACAAAAACCAAACAAACCCAAAATCCAGCTACGCAACACACTTTAAAAACGCGTTACACACACACACATGGACATACATACTAATTTAAACATTTTCCGCATATTAAAACAAAGTAAAAACTAACAATTTAGAAAAACACGAGATATACAAGCACTACGCAACAGATAAAAAAAACATATTAAATGATCACACACATTTTGAAGCCAACACCCTTTTCCATTACATAGCACACAACAAAATAGGGCACCTCTTCCACAGTCATAAATCCATCCTAACAACCTTTGTACCTAACGCGTATGCCGCCAGTAGAGGCTATGCTTCGTAAAAGAAATGATTGTTTCGAAACGCGTCAGCAAGTAAGCCCATTACGTATTCACTTAGTTAAGGATCTTTTAATTATAGTTAAACAAAACCAAATAAAATCTTACATTAGACTTGTGTTACTTGTTTATAATCTTTAAAACAAGTTATATTTTGTTATTTACTTTACGTAAAAGAAAAAGCAATGATTATCGTTTTGTTTATCTATAGGCACAAGTAAATGTTTCTTTCTACATTGTGGCATCTAATAATGGTTTTAACTAATGTATTTGCACCTGAGAATGCAAAGTCCACGTTTTAAAGTATATCAAAGTTTTTTATAAACATTTTCATGATTACAATTGTTACAGCAAAGTTACAGAAAACAGAACAGTAAAGAATTTTGTATAATATTTATTCCAATTAGAACAATGTAAAATTCCTTTACTTTAGAAAAACTACAAACGACATCAAAGAGTCCAATTAATTATTTTAAACTAATCCTCTAAATAAATACATCTCTTTGAAAAGACCGAAGAAAAACTAAAACACCTGTTAGTGATACACGCTTCATTACAGAAAGAATCATCCATCAGTTGCATACAGGGTGACCTTTCAAGCTACTATAAAGTTCCTGGTTGGCAAAAGCTCAACAGTAGATTGTACCCCAGACTGGCGCGCACTACCCCTAACTCGGCCTGTACGTAACCTAGGACTATAGGGGTAGTTTTGTATGATGCTGAAGGTCATCGCGGCCTTGACCGTAGCCTTAGGGGTGGTTTCGACCACGTTTAGAGGGGTGGGGGTAGTTTTTCGAAAAAAATAAATTCCAACCCACTGACCTAAGCTCGCCAAAATGGATCCAACCTAACCTAAGTGTAGGGGGTGACCTCAGCTACGTTCAGGACCATCTCCGGGGGTAGCTCCGGGGGTAGCTCCGGGGGTGGATTGGGGGTGGGGGGGTAGTTTTCGAAAAAACGGAACAACGTTTCTTGACCAATAGGGTGTGTCTAGATTGCATTATCGCGTCGGTAGGGGTAGTTTCACCTAGGGGTAGTTTTTACAAAAAATATGAAATTGCCGAAAATCGATCGGTTGGATCAACAGACAGTACGGGATACCTGTAGAGTCCTTTTTGGACCATTGCGGGGGCGGGTTCACCTGTTTTTAGATTGCCAAAAATGATCGGTTACCTAGGTAAAAGCCACCCCCGAACCCTCGCTTGAGGTAACACCGCCTAGGAGCGGGTAAAGCTAACAAGGAGCATGGTCTCGGTTAAAGCCAAACCGAGCCCAGCCACCCAGCAGCTAGGCCTTAGGTAAAGCTAACACGGAGCTAGCCCTCGGGTAAAGACATCTCAAGGCCGACCCTTAGGTAAAGTAACCCTGGAATAGCTCCGGTGGTGGGGGTAACTTTTGGAAAGATTTAACGGTTATCTGATGACGTATCAGCGCTTGAGCGAGTCTAGGCAAGTAGTAGGCATACCCTAACTAGAGTGTTCTACCCTAAATAAATTGGCTGATGCAGTGCAAGGGGCAAACCTGCAGAGTTAACACACTATCTTGGAGGTAGACCCACCCAAACCTCAGGCATAGCATCCCTGCAGCGGGGATTTAGCCAACCCAAGGCAGGCCCTTAAGTAAAGCCCCCTGAAGAAAAGGCTTAAGGTAAAGCTACCTTGGAGCCTGGTCTTAGGTAAAGCCTCTTTGAAGGTAGACTTTAAGTAAAGCTACCCAAGAGTCTGGCCAGGATGGTTGCTATATCAATTACAGCCTATCGACCAAGACAAATACCTCCACCAAGTCCTAGGTAAAGCCATCCAGGTGTCAGACCATAGGTAAAGTCACCCCGAGGTAAAGCCACCCAGGCCTTAGGTAAGGCTAACAATGAGCAAGGCCTCGGGTAAAGGCACCCCTAAGCCAGCCTTTAGATAAAGCAACCCTGGAATCAAGCATCAAGTGGGGGTGGTTATCAAATAATATATGAAATTATCAAAAACTGATCGGTTAGATAGTCTGTAAGACGTGAAGGCTTATATACCATGTTAAGCCAATATATATGATAGTCCACATAATGTGTTAAACAAATATGCATGCAAGCCTAGATACATACTATGCTAAGCCGACTTACATGGGCCTACTATGTCGGTAAACCACTGGCCAAAGCCCGTATGACCTGAGCTATTTTCACCTCTTCTATCGGGTTGATCCTGCCAACCGTATAATATGGGAGGTACTATAGGGTACATCTACCAATGCATAACCTATCAAGCCCACGTAAAGATTTAATATATTTGATGACGTATCTGCGCTCGAGCGACCCTATGCAGGTATTAGGCCCACCCTAACTAGAGTTTTCTACCCCTAAATGATATGGCTGATGCGGGGCAAGGGGTTATGATTGTCAAACTCAAAATTTGTCTATGCTACTAAATTAATACACAATGCGACATAGCCTTACGTTTGAGGGAATACGCTTGACCGAAAGCTAGACATGTACAGACTTGCAGAGATAACGCATTATCTAAAAACCGCAACGGCTGCCGGTGACCACTATAGCAAGCTTGAAACCCGCGCGGCTGTGTCGTTGTGAATCTAGGCGCGTGTTTATGTTTTGATTACTGTATCAACTTACTATGTACTATTGGCATACCAAGGCCTACATATATAATCAGAAATCAGTGTAAATAATCAAATAGCCTCAATGGATATATCCTATAGCTGTAAATGTATCTAGATATAAAGGTATATATGGAGAAAAACTAATAATGAGGCCTATCACAAAACGTGAATAAATATATGTTATAAAACGATCCTAAAACGATGCTAAGCCAGCATGCAAGCTATCATACATAGGCGTATATACCGTGTTAGGCCAACATACGTGATAGCACACATAATGTGTTAAACAAACATACGTGTAAACCTGCATACATACTACGCTAAGCCGACTTACATGAATCCCTAAATGTGCCTACTATGTCGGTAAACCACTGGCCAAAGCCTATATGATATGAGCTAGTTTCACCTCGTGTATCAAGTAGAACCAGGCAACCGTATAATACGGGAAGTACTATATGGTATAGCTAACAATGCATAACCTATCACGCCCATGACGGTCAACAAATATTACAATATAATTAAAAAGTTACGCAACCTATATACATACAATGCTAAGCCCACATTCAGGCATATATACTATGTTAAACCAGCATGCAATATACTCTAAATAGACATATATACGCTGTTAAACCAATATGCAGGTTAAACTATATACAACCTGTATTAGGCAAATATCCCCGTTACCCACATAGGCCTATATAATATGTTAAGCCAGGATGAATGATAGCTTATATAGTGTGTTAAACAAATATGCTTGTAAACCTACATAAATAATATGCTAAGCCTACATACTGTGCTAAACAGATATGCGTGTAAACCCACATAAATACTATGCTAACCAACATGGATGCTATCCTACATAGGCTTAACTGTTAAACCAGCATGCAATATACTCTAAATAGCCATATATACGCTGTTAAACCAATATGCAGGTTAACCTATATACATCCTGTATTAGGCAAATATCCCCGTTACCCACATAGGCCTATATAATATGTTAAGCCAGGATGAATGATAGCTTATATAGTGTGTTAAACAAATATGCTTGTAAACCTACATAAATAATATGCTAAGCCTACATACTGTGCTAAACAGATATGCGTGTAAACCCACATAAATACTATGCTAACCAACATGGATGCTATCCTACATAGGCTTAACTGTTAAACCAGCATGCAATATACTCTAAATAGCCATATATACACTGTTAAACCAATATGCAGGTTAAACTATATACAACCTGTATTAGGCAAATATCCCCGTTACCCACATAGGCCTATATAATATGTTAAGCCAGGATGAATGATAGCTTATATAGTGTGTTAAACAAATATGCTTGTAAACCTACATAAATAATATGCTAAGCCTACATACTGTGCTAAACAGATATGCGTGTAAACCCACATAAATACTATGCTAACCAACATGGATGCTATCCTACATAGGCTTAACTGTTAAACCAGCATGCAATATACTCTAAATAGCCATATATACGCTGTTAAACCAATATGCAGGTTAACCTATATACATCCTGTATTAGGCAAATATCCCCGTTACCCACATAGGCCTATATAATATGTTAAGCCAGGATGAATGATAGCTTATATAGTGTGTTAAACAAATATGCTTGTAAACCTACATAAATAATATGCTAAGCCTACATACTGTGCTAAACAGATATGCGTGTAAACCTACATAAATACTATGCTAACCAGCATGGATGCTATCCTACATAAGCTTATATACTATGTTAAGCCAGTATACGTGATTGCCCTTTATAGTGTGTATCATAGATAGGCGTATATACTACGTTAGGCCTACATACTGCGTTAAACAAACATGTGTGTAAACCTGCATACATATTATGCTAAGCCGACAAGGGCCTACAAATTATATCCAATGCATAGTTTAGCTAAAGGGCTATCACACACTATCCTACAAATTACCACATAATACCCGATCAATAACACATAGTATCCGATGCATAGCCTGACGAAGGATTAACATATAGTATCCAGAGGCCTCGCTAATGATTAACACATTGTATCCATAAGGCCTACTATGTCGGTAAACCACAGGCCTAAGCTTATGTGATCAGAGCCTGACACACATTTCACCCTGTCTATCAGGCAGGCGGCTGTATAATACGGGAAGTACTATATCGTATAGCTAACAACGCATAACCTATCACACCAAAGACGGTCAGCAAATACTACAATATAATTAAAAAAAAGTCACGCAACCTATATACATACAGTGCTAACAAATATAGGCATATATACTATGTTAAACCAGCATGCAATATACTCTAAATAGCCATATATACGCTGTTAAACAAATATGCGTGTAAACCTACATAAATACTATGGTAAGCCAACATGCTATCATACCGTGTTAAGCCTAAATACATAATAGAATACATAATGTGTTAAACATATATGTGTGTAAGCCTGCATAGATATTATGCTAAGAAGACACGGGTCTACAAAGTATAACACATTATATCCAGTGCATAGTTTAGCTAATGGATATCACACACTATCCTACAAGCGGCCCACAAATTACCACATAATTCCTGATACATAGCCTGGTTAATCATTACCACATACTATCCGATGCAAATCACGACTAGGGCTAACACAATATATCCAAACCATAGCTTGACTATAGGTTAACATATAGTATCCGATGAGAAGTATGAACACATAATATCCGTTGCATAGCTCGGCTAAAGTTCGTCATATAGCACCCGAAGTATAGCTTGACTATGGGCTAACACATAGCATCTGACGAGTGGCGTGATATAAGGTAACACATAGTATCTGATGCACAACTTAGGATCGAATATGACGTCATCCAGGGCGAAGAACAAGACGGCGGCTATGCTGATACCGTGTTCAAACAGGCCAGTGTAGGCTAGATCAAATACCCAACGTTTCAACTAAACAACTGTCTTACGCGTCGTTTAACCGACCAACATACACGAAGTTCAAACGAACAACATTTACACCAACTTCAAATAGGCTACGACTGGTGAAGGCTAGATCAACTAATCAACGTTGAAAAACTTACGCTAATCAACCAACACCTACACCGAGGTCAAATGGGCAATGGTGGGTGAAGGCACAGGCAAAAGCCCCTGGTCTTAGACAGTATAGTCTTAGACGCTTACCAAAATATCTATATAGAAACCGTCAAGGCCTTTACACATATTGTCTAGGTATGTTGTATCATTTACAGCATCAAAACTTAGGTAAAGCTACCTTGGAGGTAGGCCGTAGGTAAAGATACCTAGGAGTCAGGTACCTTTCAGGTAGGCCCTAGGTAAAGCTATCTTGGAGTCGGGCCATAGGTAAAGCCTGGAGTCAGGTCTTAGGTAAAAGCCAGACCATAGGTATGAGTCATGCTTGGAGTGGTAAAACAACTATCAATGCTTGCCCAATCTCAATAGTATACATCCTGTGTTAAACCAATAAGCGTGTAAACCTACATTCCTCCTGAAATGAGACACGTTACCCTACATACTGTGTTAAGCCGGTATGCACCTTACCTTACATAGCCCCGCATACTGAGTTAAGCCAGGATGAATGTAAAGCTACATTCCTCCCGAAATAAGACAATATGCACTTTACCCTACATAGGCCTACATACTGTGTTAAGAAAATATGCATGTTAACCTGCATTCCTCCTGTATTAAGCCAATATGCATGTAAGCTTAAATAGGCCTACATCCTCAGCCGATATGCACGTTGTGCTATAAAGGCTTGCAAAATGTGTTAACCCGGTATGCATGTAAACCTACATAGGCCTACACCTTGTATTAAGCCAAGATGCACATTACCCTAGATACATCCTGTAATGGATGTTAACCTACATAGTCCTGCATATTGTGTTAAGTCAATATGTGTGTAAATCTATACACATCCTGTATTAAGCCAATATGCATGTACGCCTAAATAGGCCCACATCCTCAGCCGATATGCACGTTGTGCTACAAAGGCTAGCAAAATGTGTTAACCCGGTATGCATGTAAACCTACATAGGCCTACACCCTGTAGCCAAGATGCACATTACCCTGCATATATCCTGTAATAGATGTTAACCCATATACATCCTGTATTAGGTCGGTATGCATGTAAACCTACATAGGCCTACACCTTGTATTAAGCCAAGATGCACATTACCCTACATACATCCTGTAATAATACACTTCATTGCGGGTGTAGAAAAGTCCACACAGACAGAGCTTGACATATAAATGCTTGTTTAAAACCTTTACAGTAATATTGTTACGACCGTGATAGCGCACTCTGGACATAACCGCAGCAAATGACGTCAAACAAAATGTCGGTCAAAATGGCGTCCGGAACATCGGTAGGTCATCTGTATAGGATTAACTGTTTGGCTTGCCACCATACTTACTTTAACATTATTCTATCTGCGGGTCAATCACAGGGCAGGGCCTTCAGGCTGTTACATACCTGTGCCTATGACCATGATCAGACCTTATTCATGTGGTTCTCATTTCAAACAGGATTATCGCATCTGCCCATCTACACGGTATAATATGATAAAGAGGAAGATCATCACGGCCTCTAACATGTCTAAGCTAGCACTTCCAATATACTCTGGTACAGTATAGGATCATCACGCCATCTGCCATGTACAGAGATATTGTGATGGGTTATGCATTGGTGTCTGTCTTTACTGAGCAATTGTCTTAGCTAATGCATTGCTCTAGATCGTTACGTAAATATTGTCTTGGGCCATGGGTCGTTGACCGTTTTACGGAGCTATTGTGCTACGGTATGATATTGTAGCTGTATTCACGGGGCTATGATGATAGGTAAAATCCATTGACTTTACGTAACTATTGGCTTAGGTCAGGCATTAGTAGATGTCTATACGTAGCTATTGCCGTTGGTCATGCGTTGATAGAGGTAATTATATAATTTGGTCATGGGTTGGTAACAGATTCTACGTAGCTATTGTTAAGTGGTACGTCTTTAAGGAGTTATTGTGATAGGGTATGCGATATTAGCTGTCTACATAGCTATTGAGATTGGGCATGCATTGATAGTAGTTTTACCACTCCAAGCATGACTCTTACCTAAGGTCTAACTCCAGAGAGGACTTATCTGAGACCTGGCGTCAAGCACGACTTTGCCTAAGGCTCTACTACAGGCTGGTTTTACCAGGGGCATACCTCAAAGGTAGCTTTACCTAGGGCCTATCTGAAAGGTAGCTTCACCTAAGATTAGATGGAGGTACTCGCCCTAGTCAGTATGTTGTAACTGATACAACATACCTAGACAATGTGTGTAGAGCCCAGATCATAAAGGCCTTGACGGTTAGCTATTTTGGTATGCGTTGATAGCTATAATTATGTCTAAGGCCTAAAGCTTTTGCCAGTGCCTTCACTAACCATAGCCCATTAGCTGAAACGTTGAGCTAGCCTTCACCAGCCGTAGCCTATTTGAACTTGGTGTCAATGTTGTTCGTTTGAACTACGCGTATGTTGGTCGGTTAAACTTAGCGTAATGTTGTTTAGTTGAAACGTTGGTCATTTGATCTAGCCTGCATTGGCCATAGCCTGTTTGAACACGGTATCAACATAGCCGCCATCTTGTTCTCCGCCCTGGATGACGTCATATTCGGTCCTAAGTTGTGCACCGGATGCTATGTGTTAGCCCATAGTCAAGCTATACATCGGGTGCTATATGATGAACATTAGCCAGACTATGCAATGGATATTGTGTGTTACTTTGTATTCAAGCTTCTCATCGGATACTATTTGTTAACCTATAGTCAATCTATACCTCGGATACTATGTGCTAGCCCTAGTCAGGCTATGCATCGGGTACTATGTGTTAATCATTAGCCTAGCTATGCAACAGGTACTGTGTGTGTTAACCATAGTCAAACTAACCATTAGTTATCCACTAGCCTAGCTATGCTTTGGATACTATGTGCTAACCATTAGCGAGGCTATGCACCGGATATTATGTGTTGGGGCATACTCAGGCTACTTATCGGATACTATATGTTAACCCATCGTCAGGCTATGCATCGGATACTATGTGTTATTGATCAGGTATTATGTGGTAATTTGTAGGATAGTGTGTGATAGCCCTTTAGCTAAACTATGCATTGGATATAATTTGTAGGCCCTTGTCGGCTTAGCATAATATGTATGCAGGTTTACACACATGTTTGTTTAACGCAGTATGTAGGCCTAACATAGTATATACGCCTATCTATGATACACACTATAAAGGGCAATCACGTATACTGGCTTAACATAGGATATAAGCTTATGTAGGATAGCATCCATGCTGGTTAGTATAGTATTATGTAGGTTTACACGCATATCTGTTTAGCACAGTATGTAGGCTTAGCATATTATTTATGTAGGTTTACAAGCATATTTGTTTAACACACTATATAAGCTATCATTCATCCTGGCTTAACATATTATATAGGCCTATGTGGGTAACGGGGATATTTGCCTAATACAGGATGTATATAGGTTAACCTGCATATTGGTTTAACAGCGTATATATGGCTATTTAGAGTATATTGCATGCTGGTTTAACAGTTAAGCCTATGTAGGATAGCATCCATGTTGGTTAGCATAGTATTTATGTGGGTTTACACGCATATCTGTTTAGCACAGTATGTAGGCTTAGCATATTATTTATGTAGGTTTACAAGCATATTTGTTTAACACACTATATAAGCTATCATTCATCCTGGCTTAACATATTATATAGGCCTATGTGGGTAACGGGGATATTTGCCTAATACAGGTTGTATATAGTTTAACCTGCATATTGGTTTAACAGCGTATATATGTCTATTTAGAGTATATTGCATGCTGGTTTAACATAGTATATATGCCTGAATGTGGGCTTAGCATTGTATGTATATAGGTTGCGTAACTTTTTAATTATATTGTAATATTTGTTGACCGTCATGGGCGTGATAGGTTATGCATTGTTAGCTATACCATATAGTACTTCCCGTATTATACGGTTGCCTGGTTCTACCTGATAGACGAGGTGAAACTAGCTCATATCATATAGGCTTTGGCCAGTGGTTTACCGACATAGTAGGCACATTTAGGGATTCATGTAAGTCGGCTTAGCATAGTATGTATGCAGGTTTACACGTATGTTTGTTTAACACATTATGTGTGCTATCACGTATGTTGGCCTAACACGGTATATACGCCTATGTATGATAGCTTGCATGCTGGCTTAGCATCGTTTTAGGATCGTTTTATAACATATATTTATTCACGTTTTGTGATAGGCCTCATTATTAGTGTTTCTCCATATATACCTTTATATCTAGATACATTTACAGCTATAGTATCCATTGAGGCTATTTGATTATTTACACTGATTTCTGATTATATATGTAGGCCTTGGTATGCCAATAGTACATAGTAAGTTGATACAGTAATCAAAACATAAACACGCGCCTAGATTCACAACGACACAGCCGCGCGGGTTTCAAGCTTGCTATAGTGGTCACCGGCAGCCGTTGCGGTTTTTAGATAATGCGTTATCTCTGCAAGTCTGTACATGTCTAGCTTTCGGTCAAGCGTATTCCCTCAAACGATAAGGCTATGTCGCATTGTGTATTAATTTGTAGCATAGACAATTTTGAGTTTGGCAATCATAACCCTTTGCCCCTCTAGTTAGGGTGGGCCTAATACCTGCATAGAGTCGCTCGAACGCGGATACGTCATCAATCTTTACGTGGGCTTGATAGGTTATGCGTTGGTAGATGTACCCTATAGTACCTCCCATATTATACGGTTGCCAGGATCAACCTGATAGAAGAGGTGAAAATAGCTCAGGTCATAAAGGTTTTGGCCTGTGTTTACAGACATAGTAGGCCCATGTATGTTGGCCTAGCATAGTATGTATGTAGGCTTGCTTGCGTATTATACGGTTGCCAGGATCAACCTGATAGAAGAGGTGAAAATAGCTCAGGTCATAAAGGTCTTGGCCTGTGTTTACAGACATAGTAGGCCCATGTATGTTGGCCTAGCATAGTATGTATGTAGGCTTGCTTGCGTATTTGTTTAACACATTATGTGGGCTATCATATATATTGGTTTAACATGGTATATGGGCCTTCACGTCTTACTGCGACCGTTTGCGTAAGCCCACCGGGCCCCTGCAATGTGATTGGTCGATTCAACTTGTTGACTATTTGCACTCGGTGTATAATTGTTGGTCGGTTAAAATTAGTGTTTAGTTGGAACTTTGTTCGTTTGATCTAGCCGATCATTTTTGGTAATTTCATTTGATAACCACCCTCACTTAATGTAAGATTCCAGGGTTACTTTACCTATGGGCAGTCTTCGGGATGGTTTTTACCTGAGGCCATGCTCCGTATAGACTATTCCTATGTCCTGGGTGGCTTTACCTCGAGCACGACTCCGCGGTTACTTTACCGAAGGTCTGCCTTGGTGGTAGCTTTACCTAAGGCCTGGCTCCTAGGCGGCTTTACCTCAAGCATGACTCCGCGGTTACTTTACCGGAGGTCTGACACCCGGGTGGCTTTACTTAAGGGCTGGCTTCGGGTTGGCTATACCTAAGGCCTAGCTCCTGGGGGCTTTACCTCTAGCACGACTCCTGGTGTGACTTTACCGAAGGTCTGACACCTGGATGGCTTTACCTAAGGGTCGGCCTAAGGGATGGCTTTTCCTGAGGCCTTGCTCCACAGATAGCTTTACCTAAGACTTGGTGGAGGTATTTCTCTTGGTAGTTGATATAGCAACCATCCTAGCCCTGCTCTTGTCTAGCTTTACTTAAAGGCTGACTGCATTGTTTGTTAATTTAGTAGCATAGACAAATTTTGAGTTTGCCAATCATATACCCCTGGGCCCCTCATCACCCATATCATTTAAGGGTAGACCACTATAGTTAGGGTGAGCCTACTACTTGCCTAGAGTCCCTCGAGCGCTGATACGTCATCAGATAACCATTAAATCTTTCCAAAGATACCCCCACCACCGGAGCTATTCCTGGGTTACTTTACCTAAGCGGCCTTACTTAAGGGCCGGCTGGTTTTACCTCGAGCATGACTCCTAGGTGGCTTTTACCTAGGACCTCGATCATTTTTGGCAATCTGAAAACCGGTGATCCCACCCACATAGCCTACCATAATGGACACATATCCCGTACGGTCTTTCGATCATACCGATCGATTTTCGGCATTTTCGTATTTTATTTAAGAACTACCCCTAGGTGAAACTACCCCTACCGACGCGATAATGCACTCTAGACACAACCTATCGGTCAAGACATGTTTTTCCAAAAATTTTTCGAAAACTACCCCTCACCCCCAATCCACCCCCGGAGCTACCCCCGGAGATGGTCCTGAACGTAGCTAAGGTCACCCCCAACACTTAGGTTAGGTTAGGTTGGATCCATTTTGGCTAGCTTAGGTGAGTAGGTTAGAAATAAATTTCTTCGAAAAACTACCTCCTGCCCCTCTAAACGTGGTCGAAACCACCCCTAAGGCTACGGTCAAGGCCGCGATGACCTTGAGCATCATCCAAAACTACCACTATAGTCCTAGGTTACGCACCCTATCGGTCAAGGCACATTTTTCCAAACATTTTTCGAAAACTACCCCCCACCCCCAATCCACCCCCGGAGATGGTCCTGAACGTAGCTGAGGTCACCCCCTACACTTAGGTTAGGTTGGATCCATTTTGGCTAGCTTAGGTCAGTGGGTTGGAATTTATTTTTTTCGAAAAACTACCCCCTACCCCTCTAAACGTGGTCGAAACCACCCCTAAGGCTGGGATCATGTGCGGGATGACCTTCAGTATCATCCAAAACTACCCCTATAGTCCTAGGTTACGTAGAGGCCGAGTTAGGGGTAGTGCGCGCCAGTCTGGGGTACAATCTACTCTCAACCATAAACATAAATTAGGTTATTGGGATAAACGCTTTAATTTAAGTTACTATTCATATTTTTATAACTGGAGAAATATTTCTTGAACATTTTCTGAGCAAGTAATGTTTTAATAAATACCACAAAACTTCTCCAACCAGAGTAGTTTTCTATGGTTATTTTATTGTAGCCGGAGGATGGTAGAGTAATTGTATGAGCGAAAGGTAGTGGGAGAATGATTGGGTGAGGATGTTAGGAGGAAGGTGGTAGAGGAGGATGTTAAAAGATGACAGTAGTGACAGGTTGATAAGAAGGAAGGCAGATGTATATGTTAGAGGGGGGAAATGGTAAAAGAAAGACGGCAGGAGGAAGATGGTGGATGTTAGAGAGATGATGATAGAGGATGATGGTAGTGGAAGGATGGCAGGGAGATGATGGTAGAAGAGGATAGTCAAGGGAGAATGGTAAAGAGGGATGAAAGGGTGGATTATAAAATGGGCATGACTCTTTTTCAATCTGGAGCTCCATTTAAGAGAAAATGGTAAAAAGGATAGATCCTTCCTTTGCAGTTTGTTTACAAAATTTAACATCTCTAAGAGACACATTTCTCTTTATTAAAATATTATCAGTAACATTTTGCTAGTAATATTGTTTTTGTAGGTTTCAAAATTACAAACAAAAAAGTAGTATTTTGTTAGAATTTGTCTTCTATACTTTTTGTATTATCTCACTTTAAGAAGTACACAGTAGTTTGATAACATTAATTAATAAATAAGAACACCATATATCTTCAACTATTTTTATTACAGTAATCTAATTTTCGTTTGCAAAGTAACCATACTCAGAGGTATCCCAATATAAAGTGTTGGTACAAAACTATTGCATTAGGGAGGTTTTGTGTTATTTATTGTATATTGACCACAGTTCGTTCCAAAATAGCGAAAAATACTTTAATGCTAGTTTTTTTAAGAGGGAAAATTATATAAAAGAGATTAAATTAGAGGTTAATTTAAATCACAATGGATACGTTCACCACGGGTTTAACAACACGTCATGAAGTAGGCTACTATCTGTGAATCCGCCCGAATGAGGAGACCGCCCCTTAATATATCGTCATTGTTTCACAGTAAACAATGTTTTGGGCTGAGATTAATTTCCGTTTGAATAAAAGAATAGATTTCAATGCATCATGTATTGTTTTACTACGAAACAGGTAAAATTGATTGAGTATTGTTTCGAGTTATCACAGCTTCTCGTAAAAAAAATGTAATCGTTTGTACCAGTGATCCACATGTGGAAATATTGTCGCTCCGTGTACTGTGTAGATAAACTGAGTTTAAACAAAGCAGGATGGTCTGCTACAAGAGATAATGGGTTTAGGGTCGTATGCATTAAGGGCAAGTAAACAATATTTCTTTCATGGTATTATAACGTTAGCACTAATGTGTAGGCTAAACTCAGGGAACAGTTTATGGTTTAACGGATGTTTCTTAATTGTGTAATAGAAACGATGACTTAATCCAAGACTGTCTTCAAATGACTGGCGTCTGCCTGGATAAGGACATTGCTGTCACACGTTGAATGAGCTTCTAAGGAATAAAACTGGAGCACTTGGTGATGCTTATTGGTGATGTTTATTGTGCTGAATGGAGGAACTCAAAATATTACTTTTTTCACTGACAAAGCCTATGTACGATTCGTTTTTTGTATGTGACGAATAATAGAGTACTTACAAATAGATCACAAGAAGAAAATTGACTGGTGGTCCGGGTAAGTATGAAGAGTTTTACTCCCGGTAAACCTCCTAGGATCGTCTGGTGAGGCTTTGCTTTTGGTAAATGGTAAGCAAGCTGATATGCCTTGATGGACAACAAGAGATAAACTCGGCAAGTGCTTTGTTAGAGTGTTCAGGATTCTGCTGGTAAATCTTAGGTACAACCAACTACTCACAGGTTACAATTATTTATGCTCTAAAATATGAGATGAGGTAGATTCAGCCTTCTAGGTTTACTTGAGTGTTTATTCCGAGGTTTAAATGTTCGCCTTGTAATCGAGAACAGATATAAAAGTATTACAATTTCTATCGTAGTACACTCTGTTCAGTTTATTGCTATAGTTTAGTGTGATTATACATTGAAGATAGCTCATTCAGGTGTGCTAACAAAACGAACAAAACTTTATGAAATTTTAAATTGGTAAATTATTTTTTAAAAAAACACTTCGTTTGTTAGAGTTTTAAAAATTGAAAGTAAACTAAAAGTATCTTTACGAATATCCTGGTACCACTTTTTCTAGTGGTAGCAGTGGTTCCAGCGAATAAAAAATGTTTCCAATTTTAAAAAAAAAACCTATATTTTCCTTTTCAGTAATTATTCACCATCGTATTTTTTTTTAATAACAAACGCACATACAAACCTCTGCTGAAGATTATAATAATATCATGTGAAAAGACTATATTTATTCTATACTTTAAGCAACGTTTAAAATTACTTTTTAGTAATTAAAACAACCTTGTTTATTATTATAACTATACAGATAAAAATTTACAATTTCTCGGATTTATAAATTTTACTTTAAATTTAGTAATGTACTTGACCCAAAGCTATCACTTTCTAGTTGTTTTAAAATAACAAAATAATTCCATTTAAAAATAATTGTAAACTGATAGAAACATAACGTTTAACCTAATTGCTATGTAAAATTATACACTATCGTATAAAGTAGTACCATGATATAGAAGTTCCAGTTTAATAAAAAAATTTGCCAAATTAAGTGTTTTAGGTTTTGAATTTCCCCTTTAAAATTAAAGAGTAGTAACCCGCGTCAGCGTGGAGTAAAGGACCTGAAACACGTTTTATCGTGAATTAAAAAAACAACGCCATCTAAATATTGGCCAGGACCCGAGGGGGATATGTGGTATTCCCCGAACATTTTTGGCTATGACTCTAAAATGTTTTATTTTTAACGTAAATAGTTTAATGAAGGTAAATGAATAATAAAGTTAACGAAGGTAAATTGTTTTTAAACGGTTACGTAGTTTATCATCTTTTGAAAATACGGACAATTTACAATTTAGAATCTCCAATTATTTCATTTAGCTAAAGATCTGCTTAAATCATTCTTCAATTAACAGTGCCGTGCTTCGAAACAAATAAATACGCTAGGTCATGTTATAGTATTGATTGTAACACTCTTAAAAATAAGGTGTTACATATAAATTCATTTATATATTTGATTTTTATTTAATAATTGTATCGTCCGAATATAAAAGAAAATTTTTGTTCTCTTTGTACGATTGTAATTCTAGGGTACGCTTCGTAGCGCCCCTAGCGGGTAAAAATGTAAAATATCGTACGAGTAGTAACTTAGCCCAATTACCACATCACCCCATGTGACGCAAGCATGGTCTGATATCGCCAGATCCAATGCACCAATCGAAAAATTCGAAATAATAATCGAGGGTGGGATTGTTCCGGTAGCTTGCCCCTTCAGAAGGCCCACTTCTCCAAAAGTCTTTGAACGAGACGAACGTATGGCACTTTCGGACATAACCTAGAAATTTATAAGCTTCCAGTATTCAAAATTTAAGATGTCAAGGCCGGTACCGAATTTTATTAACGCAACAAAAGAAGAAGTCAGAAGCGATAATTTATGTTTTTTCAAACGAGTAAATGTTTATATAATTTTTGTTTAAGTGCGCGGATTTGCAAGAGCGATGTGTTAACTGTTTAGTGATTCCAAAAGCCATGGGCAATCTTTAATATGTTTTAAAGTGTTTTATTAGTGCACAACCAGGTACGTTTTAGATAATAATAAAGAAAATGTATTTTAATGTTAACTAAGTAGAATTTTAATTGATAAACGGTTAACACATGAACGGTAGAAATTGTCCTTCGAATATTCATTTCTAAAAATTCAATTGAAAATATTAAGTTACTATCTTGTCGATATATATAAATTTTAAGTTCAATAAGTAATTCAAATGTATGGAATAACTAGCAGTAATTAAAAGTAAATTACTCGACACATTGCTGTCTTTTGTTCTATTGTAATTGGCCATTGATTAATAAATTGTATAACTGTGTAATTTAAAACTTTATATTTTCATTTCCCAAGTAACCTAGTTCTACCTTCCAATGATATCGGAAGATCGTTTACAGAAAGACATTATTATGCCTGGCTGGAAACGGAGAACTAGATAGAGCCCTGGGTAAGTAAGGTAATTAAGTTGTTAATTAGTAATTAACATAAATTTTTAATAAAGCCCTGATATATATTAACCCCACGAAAAAAGGTTCAACTGTTACATGATGTTAACTTTTTTTAATAGTACCGTGAAAAGAGAGTAATTTGCTCTCACACATCCCCTACAGAGTGAGAGAGAGAGAGAGAGAGAAAGAGAGAGAGAGAGAGGAGGGAGGAGGAAGAAAGATAGCTTTTAATGTATGTATTAAATTATTTGCACAAGTAGTAATGTGTAGTTATTTTATTCAGAGAGTTACAGAATTTCTGAAATGCAGCATAGCTCTCATTACGGCCTGCAGTACATTCCATTAGGCTAGTCAGTGAAAAAAGTAAATACATATTCGCATAAACAACTGGCCACTAGAAACAAGAAGCTATCCATCCAGTAAGAGATAATTCAGAGGTAATACAGTTTTCACACTTTTTCCTTTCTGCTAAGCGCTAATTAGAAAACCTGATATACGCGTGCCTGCAATAATGTGAATCTGTTGTAATTTAGCATTCTCGTGAACGCCTTGTCTTTACTAAAAAAACATTACACTCGAAAGGTTACGTCCATTGATTGATATTTTAAAACAATTTATGAACGAATGAGCGTTTCTAGACTGAAAAGTTGCTCTCACGAGATGTTAATTGAAATAATGGCCCTCGGGAGATGTCGGTCATTAAAAGAAGGCTTAGACGTCCAAATCCGGATAAAACTAGATTCATTTCTCTAATCATGAACAGAATACATTGGATATAATGCTTGTTAATAATACTAGAACTCAACACAACATGCTACCCGGTGTTGAGCAATTCATTACCAGGCTCAGCTTTTCAATATATCCGCGAGAAGCACAGTAGTTCAGAAAGACTTTGATATGGATAGCAGATACACTCCAACCTTTCTAGTTAAGCCTTAAACAACCTTGAACTTAGAATAAATGACACACAGAAAGTAATAAACGGACCATCCTTCACCTTATAAACTAAGTTATTTCAAGGCTCATCTTCCTTCTGCTAGATCTAATCAAATTTAAAGGTCCAATCTGTTGGCATAGTCTTTAGCGCTATGAGTCATGTTACAAATCAGTGCTGCCGGTGAGTCATCGCGCACCTGTCTGGCCGACAAATTATTTGGAAACTCGTCAAGGAAATGGTAACGAACTTACTGTGCAACATGAATGGTTTGCTTTGGGGGTTTATATTCTTTTATTACTCCACTTTCTCGTGACGTGATAATAAAAGAGTTGCAAACAAAATGTTCCAGAATTAATGAGTTTAGATTTAATGAAAACTATTGAAAAGGTTTATTACGAAGTTGCTTCGATAGATATAATTGAAAATTTCGAGGGACCTAGATTTTGTATAGGTATGTATATAATAGGCTTTGTATTGAAGCATTGTATAAGAGCATTGTAGCGTGAAACATGATGTTAATAAATGCTACATCTGTTGCTACAGAATTAATACAGAGAAACAATAAACTTTGATACACAATTACGTAAGGAAGAGTCAGTATCCTAAAGGTACACATGCTCTGAAGAAAGTATGCGAAACATCAATGTTTAGGTAAATGAAAAATTGTCTTGACAGCAAAAGATGTATCTGTTGTTTTCATAACTCTATATCACTCTATACTCTGTTGTTTTCATTACTCTACATGACTCTATACTTTGTTGTTTTCATTACTCTACATGATTCTATACTCTGTTGTTTTCATTACTCTACATCACTCTATACTCTATTGCTTTCATTACTCTATATCACTCTATACTCTGTTGTTTTCATTACTCTACATGATTCTATACTTTGTTGTTTTCATTACTCTATATCACTCTATACTCTGTTGTTTTCATTACTCTACATGATTCTATACTTTGTTGTTTTCATTACTCTATATCACTCTATACTCTGTTGTTTTCATTACTCCACATGACTATATACTTTGTTGTTTTCATTACTCTATATCACTCTATACCCTGTTGTTTTCATTACACTATATCACTCTATACTCTGTTGTTTTCATTACGCTATAAACTCTATACTTTGTTGTTTTCATTACTCTATATCACTCTATACTCTGTTGTTTTCATTACTCTACATCACTCTATACTCTATTGCTTTCATAACTCTATATCACTCTATACTCTGTTGTTTTCATTACTCTACATGACTCTATACTTTGTTGTTTTCATTACTCTACATGATTCTATACTCTGTTGCTTTCATTACTCTACATCACTCTATACTCTATTGCTTTCATTACTCTATATCACTCTATACTCTGTTGTTTTCATTACTCTACATGATTCTATACTTTGTTGTTTTCATTACTCTATATCACTCTATACTCTGATGTTTTCATTACTCTACATCACTCTATACTCTGTTGTTTTCATTACTCTATATCACTCTATAGCTTGTTGTTTTCATTCTTCTACATGACTATATACTTTGTTGTTTTCATTACTCTATATCACTCTATACCCTGTTGTTTTCATTACTCTATATCACTCTATACCCTGTTGTTTTCATTACACTATAACACTCTATACTCTGTTGTTTTCATTACGCTATATGCCTCTATACTTTGTTGTTTTCATTACTCTATATCACTCTATACTCTGTTGTTTTCATTACTCTACATGATTCTATGCTTTGTTGTTTTCATTACTCTATATCACTCTATATTCTGTTGTTTCATTACTCTACATGATTCTATACTTTGTTGTTTTCATTACTCTATATCACTCTATACTCTGATGTTTTCATTACTCTACATCACTCTATACTCTGTTGTTTTCATTACTCTATATCACTCTATACTCTGTTGTTTTCATTACTCTATATCACTCTATACTCTATTGCTTTCATTACTCTATATCACTCTATACTCTGTTGTTTTCATTACTCTACATGATTCTATGCTTTGTTGTTTTCATTACTCTATATCACTCTATACTCTGTTGTTTTCATTACTCTATATCACTCTATACTCTATTGCTTTCATTACTCTATATCACTCTATACTCTGTTGTTTTCATTACTCTACATGATTCTATGCTTTGTTGTTTTCATTACTCTATATCACTCTATATTCTGTTGTTTTCATTACTCTACATGATTCTATACTTTGTTGTTTTCATTACTCTATATCACTCTATACTCTGTTGTTTTCATTACTCTACTTGACTCTATACTTTGTTGTTTTCATTACTCTATATCGCTCTATACTCTGTTCTTTTCATTACTCTACATGACTCTATACTTTATTGTTTTCATTACTCTATATCACTCTATACCCTAATGTTTTCATTACTCTATATCACTCTATACTCTGTTGTTTTCATTATTCAACAAAATATTTGTTTAATATTTGTAGTAAAGCAGAAATACTAAGGTAAAGAAAACGCTAAAGCAGGGATTAATATCCAACACTTTACCGTTTGCTCGTCACTTGATGGTACGGGACTTACAAATTCAGTCTATCTATGGTCCAACCAAAGATAAATATTAAATTCTTACACAAGGATTTTTTTGGTGAATATATTATAACTTATTTAAGGTCATGTTGAATTTTTGAGGTTAAGATTATGTTTATAAAGGTTTATATACTTTATTAACTTAAAGTGTATAACTTTAATCAAAATGAACATTGATATATTTTAATACATATAGTAATGTTTATTCACATTCATGTTTCATTAACAAACACACACACACACACAAACTTACACACACACACACACACACACACACACACACACACACACACACACACACACACACATACACACATACACACACACACACACACAAACGCGCGAGAGAGAGAGAGAGAGAGAGAGAGAGAGAGAGAAAGAGTGAGAGAGAGACAGTTTTTTGTATTTAGTTATATTGCTTAGACATACTGTTATTACTTACATGTTAAAGCTGTGAACTTGAGTCAGTCGTCCGTCCTTGAAAATCTGGAAAAGGACGAAAAATTAGTAAACTTGGAGTTGATATTGTTATAAAAATGACACAACATTATCAGCATACTAAATGAGGGCATGTCAATTAATAATAAATGCACAAAAACCTCTTAACCACAAACTTTCTTTATTTTACCCTTATGTACATTTCTGTTACAAAGTATCCACCCTCAGAGGGATAACATACAAAGACTGTTAGTATACCAGTCTTTGTATGTTATCCCTCTTAGGATGGTTACTTTGTAACTGAAATGTACATAAGGGTAAAATAAAGAAAGATTGTGGTTAAGAGGTTTTTGTGCATTTATTATTAAATTCAACCACAGTATATTCCTAATAAATAGTAGCGTGTCAATTATTTTAAGATTCAGTAGAAGAAAACAGCCACTTAGTAATAACAATATTTTTTCAAAAAAGATTTGTCCAGAATAAAAATACCATTCAAGAAATGTTGCTCATTGTCTAAAATATCCTTTTGTCGGCTACGCTTTATCAATGTGTTGCAGTGAAAAAGCCAGTGAAAGTTGCATGCAGGCCTACGACTGCTGCAGGAACGCCGTCCGTATTATTTCAGTTCCGTTTTTACGTGAGAATGATCTGTATTTCCCTATACTCTCACTGATGATGCAAAAACGGAGTTGCTTTGTCAATTCATCCCAGACATGCGATAACGGTCACATATTTTGGTCGATTTTTCACGCACTTTATAAGCAGAATATTATTCATACTTTTACTTTTTCTAGTTTTAGAGTATATTTAACAATGGCTTTGACGAATTTCATGAGAAACAAATAAGAATTACCAAGACAATATGATTTTTTAATGTGGCTCTGTCTTCAGAACAAGGAAACCCTCTGACTATTCCCAGGTGTAGGATTACTTGGTAACACGTAAACTTCTCTCTTCGCCCTGTTGAGAGGAGATCTATTTCACGTGCGACCCTTACCACTCAAAGTCATCATTTCGCAGTAATCCCAGTGACAGGGAATCATTGTGGAACTTTATAGCCTTTCCTTAGCACTGTCACATTCCAAATACAGTTTTCTATAATTTTTCCTACAAGAAGGCGTAAAGGTTAGACAGCCTACCTATATATGTCCTCGACAGAGTAGTGGTTCTCTAGAGACCCGACCCTGCATACGATACACTATATCTCTTTTATATCCTGTTGCCAGGAGATTTTATGTCTTTAACTTCATCTTACCCATATCCCACAAATCTTTTCTATCCTTCTAGGCGATAACAGTAATACTGGGTGATTACATTAAAACTATAAAAATTTCGAATTTAACAACTACTACGATTTTAACCTCTACTTACTTCTTAAAGTAGATATATAGTTTTACCTAAACTATTGAGGTAGAGTACAAAACAGCTTTAGGAAACCGTCCTGTCAGGTTCTTCCTCGTTATGTCCACGTCTATGGAATGATTATGATTGAATCTCTGAGGGACTTTACACTTAGTTCGGAGATTAAATGTCGGAGGTTTCTAGCACTTGGCTATTCGTTGCCTTTGTACTATTTCCCGCCCCTTGCCAAAGGATATGCTCAGTGTTTACCTACTTTTTCACAGTACCCAAGTACCAGCCAGTTAGGAGGAGGAGAGGGTTTGGAGACCCCAGGTTTTGTAGCAAAGACTACAGGTATGACATCCTCTGGTGTCAGGGTTAACACCCTCTAGGATTCCATTTGCCTGTGTTCAGATCCACCCTGGTTGAGAGTTGTTCTGCTTAGGAAGAATAGGTCTTTCCCCACATATCTCCTAAATATTCAGAACGAGCCTGATTCTTGTTACAGAGCAAGTATGCATTCCAATTTTAGAACCCATCAGTGAGCAAAATTCACCACATTTAGGTCTAATCTGCACCCCTTCTCTCTTTCATGTCTTATTGCGAGAGACAGTGTTTTATCCTAAAGTTCTCTCCAGAGCTCCTCCAGCGCATCTTCAAATAGCACTTCATCTCTATTACTACTTGTCCTACGGTATCCGATGGAACCCAGTCGGATCATCCTCTGCACCATGGTGGCAGAATAGATCCATCTTAAATCCTATGGACTATCCTTTAGATTTCTAACAGTAAATTTCCCGTCTCCTATGCTGCGACGACAAGTATTAAGGTAATGATTTAAACTTGAGTCAGTAGTTTCAGCATAAGGCTTAGTCATCTGTGCCGAACTAGTATTTTAGCCATTAACGCATAGTAAATGCTACCTTACATCGACTCGCCCGATTAAGAACTGATCGTAATATGACTGTTGTTAACAGAAATAATTGCAAGGAACAAGAAATGACGTTCTCTGATAGGTTTGAGTACAAGTAGGAGAGTCGCAGAGCATCGAATATCCATTACGTCGATACTCACGGAAAGACCAGTAGCCATGGTTAACCGCAGCATAGCATTATTCTATTTATACAGTAACCATTGAAACTGGAGCGTCTTTAATTACAATGCTACAGCCTCTGCTTGAGTAAACACATGGCTAAAGTGTGCATTGTCACTTCTTGAGTTTTACCCTATGTCAGTTTTTTTAAATTTGTCTATGTATTAGAATTGTACTGCAAAGAGTTTCACTGTGGTTAAATAGTATTATTTATGGTGAAATTATTTGTAATTTTTTTTAACTTTGAATAAAGGCTTTTTTAAATTTTAAATAATATATTCAAGTAAAGGCTTCCCTTTCTTATAGCTCTAAGATATTACAAATTTTTAATAACAGTTCTTTAGTTCCGTAAAGGTAGATGCGTGTTTAAAGGAGGAGGTAGTTCATTGAATATGTCTATGTAGTGATTGTGTAGTTTGATTTATGTAGTGATGTGTATAGTAGTAAAGACTTGGAGATGTTTTGATACAGCGAGTGTGAAAGAGTTACGTCTAGCACGGTAGGGTCGATTATTATAAGAAAACGCCTGCTCTCTAGAGGGGAAATAAACTATATACATACCATTTTCAAAACAAATTGTTAGGACATTTCGTTCAAGTTTCGCTTAAGAAATTATTTGTAGTCACATCATCTATCACTAATGACTGTAAATGTTATATTTAGTAAGAATCTTACTTTATTAATTTTGATCCGGCTTTGGTACATGTTACCTGACACTCTGTTGTCAAGCGTTTTCTAGCTTTGCTGAATTCTTTAAGAAACAAGGTGAACCAGATAGCCTATGTCACGTCACGTGTCTTAACATTATAGACCTATGTTCTGTTGATAATTTCACTGAACTTGTTTGTTGTTAAGGTCGAGTTTACGCGTAAGCTACATAGTTTATAACTTTTTAATATGTTCGTCAATTATTCTATTTTATATATAACTTATATTAAAAAAAAATAATGAACAAACAAACCCAAGTCAAACAGACAAATGTTACATTCTTTAGGTTTCTTGATAAACTCAACAAACAAGTGTAGTGAAACTTATAACTGAACATATATTTTTAATACAAGTCCCAATAGACTTCCTGGAATACCTTGATTTTCAAGAATTCAGCAGATCAGGAAAAAGCTTGACAATAGATTGATAATAAATATCTCCGAAAGCAAACAGGTTAAAACAAAAGTAAGATTCTTGGTAAATGTACAGTAGTACTATAAATAAGTGTGAGTGATAAGTGAAAGGGAGAAAACAGTGTTGCTATAAATACAACACACTACACACAAAACGGTTTCGTTGTTACTAAAATGCCTTTACCATGGGAACCAGACAAGGGTAGTCCAGATTCCCCATTGACTCACTAATGGCCCAATTTATACGAAGTGATTCCTTATCGAAGCTGCTCACTTGTCACTTGGATAGACAGACAGACGAGATACAAAGTCACTACTCATGGCTATGACGTAAAAAATTTTACTTTGGCATAAACGAATACTCAACACAATAAACAGAAATAATGTCTAAGTGTACATTTTTAAACGCTTACAATGTGGGATGTTTCAAAGGGAGATTAATTCTTAAGCCGGCTTAAGATAGAGACGTCAAACTCCTTTATAAATAGTATCATAAGGAGAACCATGTTCCCGTGAGTAGGGTCACTTCGTGAGACGGACCTACTCTCTAATGAGATCATAAAGTCTACGATAATACGCATCGAGGTCAACGATAATGGGAAATACTGAGTGAATAAAAATTATTGTTTGTAAATAGTGAAATAAAACACAAAAATTTGGTAAATATATTCCCTGACCTTTAAAAAGTCTTTTAAAGACTATACCCTGACCTTTTTCTATATAGGTTTAGTGTGTAGAAAAATTCCATCTCCCTAAATAATAATCATTTTTATAAAAATACACACACGCGCGCGCTCTCGCACGCACGCACGCACACACACACACACACACACACACACACACACAAATATATATATATATATATATATATATATATATATATATATATATATATATATATATATATATATATATATATATGTAGAGAGAGAGAGAGAGAGAGCACTTACACTTTATTGTACTTCAACAAGAATTTTACTTGATATATAATCCATGGTATATATCTTCTCTGTCTTAGAAGATGCTCGAAAATGTGGACATGTAATTAAAGTTCTAGAAAGTCGACTAGCATATATAACAAATAAGATTCTTGTTTAAGTACAATAATGTTTAAGTGATTAGTGAATACAAAAACAGTGCTGCAAAGGTTTATATATATATTTATAACTTTGCAACACTCTTTTCTTGTATTCATTTATCACTTTCCTTAAATGTACTTAAACAAGGGATTTGTTTATCATTTTTTTAGTTGTTGATGTTCGGCAATGGATATACTATCAATCTTTGAAAGTTAATTCGCATAAATACCAAGTAATATTCTTGTTTAAGTGATACGTGAATACAAAAAAACAGTGCTTCAAAGTTTAATATATATATATATATATATATATATATATATATATATATATATATATATAGGGGGGGGGAGAGAGCTAACTAAATTAGTGTCAAGTACAAGTATAAATGACTTTAAGGTACGCTTTTATGATTCCCAAGCACGTACAATGTGATGCCCAATCACGACACACATGATTTGTACTTATGCGTCTGTGCGCGTGCGCAAGCGCGTGTGTGTAATTGTGTGAATGAAGAAGGAATGAATTTAACTACATTTTTTCAATTATTTGTTCACAATATAAATTTGTTTTTCACATAGAACCCCGAAAGGCCAATTTCACACCTGATATGGACAAGTGGAAATTATAATCTTTGTATAATGCTTTCCATTCTACTCCTGATGTAATTAATTCTAATATTTTATTTGCCATATTTACCGTCCATGACAGTTATATGAGTGTTCCGTCTAGACATACTTCTTAAAATAAAGCAAAGTATTTTATAATTACCGGTTTTCAAAACAAGAACAATTTAAGAACACGGCTTGTGATGTAATTATTTAAAACTCTAGCATTTCAAAACATGCACCCAGATATGATTCAGGAAAATAAATCCAAAACATAAACCTATTTTTAAATATCTTGAGATAGTCAGGCTAACGTCGTCGTTGGTTTGCATCTAAACATTTCGCACTTTGAAAATAGTACACAATTTTCTTTGCAATCAAATAATGTTAATTATTTATTAAAAAGCTTTTTGAAAAGAATTGTGTGAAATGAAGCGTTTTAAGTTGAATTCCTTAGATTTAATTTACCAGGATACATTTTGGATGTGAAAACTAATTATGTAAGCTAAATCATTCACCTAACTTATCCTATTATTCTCTAGTTCGTATTTTATCTCAACCTACGCATTTAAGTAGGCCATGTTATTTTAATCTAATAGTTTAGAGTAATGGTTTTTCAAGATAAAATAATCATCTCAGTTGATGCTATATTAGGCTTATTCAACATTTAATCAGTGGTTGGTAAAGTAATTATTTTTGTCTTGAGTGTCATAATTACTTACCTATCCTAGGACTGACCCACTCCCCGCTGACTCGTTTCGAAGCACCTTCATCAGTCAGAACTTCTGAACTACAGTTCAGATGCTGGATGGAGACGCTACGAAACGCGTGTGTAGGGAGTGGGACAATGCTAGGATTGGTAGATATTTATGATACTAAAAAAAAATAAGGATATAAATCCTAGCGAAATAGTAGAAAAATATCAAAATGTTGGTAAAGTAACCTAACCTAATTATTCACATAGTTTTGGTATTTACCCCCACGTATTCATTGAAGTAGGTAATGTTTCTTTATATGTTACGATTCTCTTAAAAGAACTAAAGACTAAAAAAATGTCTCTAAAATGTATCTGGCATACATGCGTAGCAATAACCTTAGTCTACACGTTTATTTGAAGACGCTAAAAGACATAATTTAATAAAAAAAGGTTTTTTTTAATATAACCTAATCATGCAAGAAGGATATTTTATTTTAACTAACATAATCATTCAAAAATGCGTTTTTATACCTAATCCAATCACTGAAGTAGGAGATGTTTTTTTAACCTGATCTAGCTATTAAATTTCATGTTATTTAAAACTGTAACTGGTGAAATTAAAAAAAAACACGGATTTTTGCATTTGTGTAAAATATTAGGTCTATTATTGGAATAGTTTTTTATTCCCTGAAATATAAGTGCATCCATTTATCGTTAAATAACTTTGTGTGCAACCTTTCAACAAATGTTTCACGTTTTGTTATACATTTGTATTATGTTGTATAACTGTTTTAAAAACATTTCTACTTCACTTGGCAGCTTATATTATATTTATTCTATTTTATAAATGTTTGAACTTAGCTCTCAGTAGTTAAGGTTGAGACGAAAAGAAGCCCGGCTGTAGATAGGTTCGAGTCCAATCTACCAAGGCTAGCAATAGGTTTGCTTTTTGACGATCCGTAATTACCTGTGCTGAGGTTTTGGCCATACTTTGAACTTTGACCTGATAAGATAAATATTTTTCAGGTTATGATCTGTTATTGGTCGTTGGTAACAGAAACGAACAAAGTTACAGGAGAAACACGTTATTTGTAAAGTCTGTATAGGCTTGATCAGTTACAAAGTAAATCTATTTTATAATCGTCTATAACACTTTTATTTCTTCTAAAAAATGAATATTCATACTGCCAAATGTAATCATGTTTCTAGAAGGAAAGACATGTTATTAAATACTTTGCCTCTTATTGTAGCAGAGAATAGTCTTATTTTAACCATGCTGTTTTCTGTCATATATATATATATATATATATATATATATATATATATAGGTGAAGACAGCTTAGCAATAGTAACCATATTTAAGATTCGGAAATCTTGGAGACAATTCTTTCATCTCCAGAGTGCTACACATTCTCTAAGAAATTCCTAAGCGATGACGTCACATTCTACCATTAATTTCCGTTTCATAAGCTCCAGCATAAGACGTTTCACTTCAAAATATAGTTGAGACAAGTATAATAAACACAGCAAATTCTAATCCTAGACTGGATTGGAAGATTTGTGTTTCCTTAATCTACTTAAAGAAGTTAGGTCCAACTCTTTTATTTAATAATTTAAGCTTACTTTATGCATACATTTACTTTTTAACATATTTATTTATAGTTTTTAACATGTGATTCCTAGGGTTATAACAAATATGAAGAAGGAAATAATATATTTGATTAGTAATATTAATAATTTATACCCTTCAAGTATCAATCAATATATGTAACCTTAAGGGTTATTTATGTACGATAAACTGATCTAGTAACTCATGAAATAGCTCACGCAAAAATAGAAATAGTTTTATGAAACGTAGTTTTATCTTCATAGTTATTTATGAAAAGTATTTTCTTACAACATATCTTCTAAACAACGTTACAATTACTGTTTACTGAAAAATCGAAAACCCCTGACGATATGACCATTGAAGGAGGTAGAATTAGTTAAATTCAATCTACGTTTTGTAAAAGAACTTTCAATCAATGTCTGTTATCTACTGTATTTTATTCGTCATGGTCTGTTTCTTTTAATCAACTTACATAACGCTACAAAACAGATATCAAGGCAGCACAACATTGCAATATTGCATTGCACAAGGTCGTGGCTTAGAGTTTGTTTCCTGGTAGCAGTGAATCTCTGTTAACTAAATAATTGGTCTTGTCTAGGCTGCTATTTACTTAGTCAAGATGGACAAGAAAAATGAAAGGGTAATAATGAAATTGTTCTGTAAAACAAATTGTTTATGAATTACTTTTATATTAGAAAATAGTAAAATAAGAAACTGATTTACTGATTTATGAGATATTAATAGCAATAATACGATTTTAATTTAAAAGTTGTTTCATAAGATTAAACTTTCAACACAGTTTAGTATCGGTAGTCTATGGATTCCTTATAAATTTAAAAGTAAACCTATTAAATGCAATTAGTCATACAAGTTTACGGGGTTTTACTATGCTCTTTACTGATCAAAGAGAAAATAAAATGCAGTTTTATATAAGGCAAGGCGATAACGAACTCACGTAGTAGGTGTACACATAACCACGTTATGAGGCTTATCAAAATTAATAAAGGATAAACCATATCATGAAATAATACATTCTCACAAAATTTTATTATAACTCCAAATAAACTTAAATGTAAATGATCCAAGCATAACCCCTAAACAAATTTTATTTAAAGAAGAAAACTGTTACTAGCATTAACCTCTATGTCTTGCATTCGGAAATATTCGGGACAAAGTTTATCATCTCCGAACTGTTACTCACTTCCTTATGGCTACCTATTTGATGATGTCATATTCTACTGATTTACTCAAAAGTATTTTTTTAATTTGCTGTGTCAAATAAAGGAGTTTTAAAGTATTTTTTCTAAAACATCTCTAAAGGTTTACAATTTCCGGAAACGGTTGTGTTCTTATAGCACAGTATTATTAGTTTTTCCAAGGTACAAAGTTGAAGTATCTGGTGACAAATGTGGTGGATTTATTCAGTAAAGAGCTCCGTTCAGTTAGGAATTAAAAATATTTTTGTCTAAAAGTCAATTACAACATTTATGCATTTACTTTTATTATTTCTAGCTTTAGATAATATTATATTTATAATTTAGGTTTTATTTATATATTTTTGAAATTAAAACCAGTTATAGTGGCGTTTGAAATGGTTTACCATGAACTCAGAGACAAGGGTTCGTCTAAAGGTGGATTATATAACACTGAAGTTGTTCACGTAACATATGATTTCAGCTCTCCTCTGCTTTATTTAGAGGTTATGTTTAAATTATTTGAAATTATAATTTTCCGTATTTAGTATAAATTATTCAGTTCCATTAAGTATACGCTGGCAGCAGAGACTTAGTAACCATGGCTATATTAATTTGTTACTAATTAAAACTTTAAACTATTATAATCAATAAATATTTTCCAAGGTTAGGTTATGTTCTGTATTGTGTGAATTAATCGTTAGTTTAAATAAACTAAATTGATCATTTAAGTAAGTATGAACTACTTACATTTCAATGTAAGGATGTATAATAAGTATACATTAAAACAAAATTGGGTAGTAGAAAATACATTCAACTTTAAGAGAATATCTGTTACTATATACTTAATATTTAGGCTTGGTTAATTACGATTAATTTTTCACATTATTAATTTCTTGTATAAAATTATTTATCAGTTAATTTTTTAACTAAGCAAAATACAAAAAAAAATTAACAGGTTTATTCTTCACTAGTTATTAGATGCTTTTAACTTTTATAAAATCTTTATTTTGATGAAGTACGGATATAAATAATATAAAAAACGTAACCACTTGGTAGAACTAATACTTCCGATAAGTTCGCTCTTTAGGTAATCACCACGTATAGTTTACCACTAATAAGTTTATTTAAGTATCGTTTTGTCTTCCATTTACAATACTGTTATAAGCGCTTGATCATAGACATAGAACACAAAGTCAGTGTTCATAACAGGTTGCTTTTTGTATTAAACTAGAGTTAATTGATAAAATATTTTAAAAATATCATGAAATAAAAACTTTTTATATATAAATAAATATTTGTCCGGGGTTATGGTAGTGTATCACTCAAAAACAAGTAAATTTCGGGTACATTCGATTTGCTGAAGGATGTCCTCAGAATTAAAGAATTACTTTAAATGGTCGAAGTGCGCAAGTGGTTTAGTCGAGGGTAGTGTCAAACTGCGCACACAAATACTTGAAAAGAAAAGCTGTCAATGAAAATTCAAATACAGTGTTAAAATTATATTAAATATTTTTAGTAGGTACACGCTAATTTGTTATTATAGTAAAACATGATTTACATTCATAGGCTATACATTTTTATCTATGCGATAGATGGTTACTCTTTTATGATTATTCATGCTATTTTACATTATAGGATGTTAGAAAAACTGGGAGCAACTACTGTCACCGGCGCACGAGAAGAGCCCTGGTGTAGCAACGAGTCACTGTCGGTTTTTAGTTCCGCGCATGCGCTGTCGATGTATTCCTGACCTACAAACATAACCTAACAGTAAGGTAGCTTTATAGTAGTGTATAAGATGGTTGCTTGAAAGAAAGATAAAATTTGTAAACAGTTTAAAATGTGCATAACTTAAATGTAAAAATATTACAAATTAGCATACTGACAAAGCAAATCCCAGAAACACATACAAGAAAGAAATCTACCGTATACAATATTTTCAAACTCGAACCAATTTTGTGCTAATTTTTCTGAACTATAAAATTTGTTCTTTCAAAATATTGACCAAACATAACCTAACAAAAGTTATCATTAAGTCGATTATTAACTTAAAAACATAAATCATCTTGTATTTAATAGATTACTAATTTAGGTAAGGTTAAGCTGGTTAAATGTTTTTTACGTAATAACGAATAAAGAATTATTATAATGGCAGGCAATTTCTAAAGTAATTCTCATCGAAAGTATCACAAATACAATTTATGACTAAATTCCTTCTAGTCATAATAAATAGCTTAAACTGTCGGCTAATAGTAAACGTGTTATTAGTGTGTGAAGTGAAAGTCCATGCAGACCTTAGCATTTACAATCTAATACTTTCTTCCTCAAAGTTGACTAAAAAACGTCTAGTAGGCCGACAATAAAATGTGCGATCAACCGTGTATAATTGACCTACAGTCTACCTTGCGCAGCTCGACGGGGGCTCAGAAATAATCCGCTTACTAATTTCTTGACCAATTGCGCAGTTCCACCATGTCCTAAATTTGGAACAAACCTATTGTTTATGGTAATTTTAAGGGGATTGGCAAGAGTGACTATTAGGAAAGGATTGTGGTAGGAACATACATCCCTTAGTAGAGGTTATAGGAAAAGGTCATGGTATCTTATGTGCATGGTCTCGTATTTAAAGGAAACCTACACTCTATCGGGGTCACAATGAGGTGTCTTCCCTCGTAACCCCATGTATAAACAATGATAAGATGGGCAGGACATGATTCCCTGGTAGACTAGGTAATAAGGGCATAGTGGTATCGTGTGGGCATGTAGGGGAGCTCGAGGAAAATCAGTCTTATCTTGTCCTTCAGTGTCCTTGGTCGCTACATTTATAGTTTTTTAAACTTATGAAACTAAAATAAGGAGTAAAGGGTTTAATACTAATTTATTAGGTATTTTTTAGTGTTTTGTCTTCGGTTTTACCATGCTTAAATCCACACACGCTAATCAGCGGTGAGTAACTCTACATCTAAGATGTAATATCTAGATGAGGCGATACATCTATTTTATTTACGGAATCTCCTGATTTGCAAGTTTCGTATTACATTTCCTATCCCTAGTTTATGTCAATTATATTAGCCCACGTGACTACACACGTCATGGCAAGAAACGTCCAACAGGTTAAATTTGTGGTTTTTAGTTTGCGCAAAACGTACGCGAAGCGATGCCAAGGATCAAGCATGTCAGTGTTGCCAGATTGTTGGTACATGCGCACTTGTCACGCATCCGATTTATTGCCCGTCCGTGTGTTATGAGGGCTTGTAAGTATTTAATGCGGGACAAAGTTCAACGAACAGCAATATTCACTAGTCAGCCATAGGCGAATAACAAAGTTAAAACTTTTTATAGATATTTTACAGAGTTTTTGTTTAACATATAATGGGCAGCAATTGTGTAAAAAATCCAAACCATACGTTTCTTGTCCTTTCAAACATCTGAGTTGCGATAATTATAGGAGATCCAAACTCGGTAGCCACCCACGCACACACTCGACCTGCCTACCAACTGCCGTGAGTAACCTACTAGGTCTTGCTCTACAAAACTAAAACTTCTTAAACTATCTACTGTTCTGAACTATTTACTGACATTTTTTGATTCTAGATATTATTCTTCACAAATAGAGGCCAAACGTAACGTAATTACATCGATATTTAACGTAATTGAACAGATATCGGAAATCGATGTTTAATGACTTATCTTTTCTATTATCTTTAAAAGCGACATCATTAGGTCGTGTTTCACCTCTGTTTCTATGGGCTAATATGTAGAATACGAATTAATTAGTAAGGGGTAAATAAATGTTACATTTTAAGAAGGTTTCTTAGAAACTTTGGTGTACACCAAAGCCTAATATGGCGGCAAGTAGACTTGGCGGTGTGGCGGCAAGTAAACAGGCAGCCGCTGGGCCGGGTAAGCGCGCACATGTGTGTACCACCCAATCCTCTGGGGCGCTTTTGAATTTGGATGGAGTATATTACCAGTATAATTTTACAATACTTCTATGTGGTATTTAAATATGAAATATTGCTAATTATTAACAGTTTTAACGAAACATCTGTAACTAGGACTTTTTCACTTAACTCCTAAATCAACAATGCTTAGACATGATCCAGGGTGTGCTGTTCTTTTTTCCACCTATTAATAACTTTTAAATCTATGAGCGGACAAAGGTCAATGTATAGTTTATGGCTGGTCCTCAATGGAGCAGCATAATACGGTTTAAAGATAAAATAACCTTGAGAAATCTGTAAACAATAAACAGTTACTCACTTTAGATTCAGATCAGGTCTGAGAATACTGTTTCATTTACATCCTAAATCAACAATACTTAGAAGTGAACCATTGTGAGCAATTCGTTTACCCTACCTATTAATAATTTTTGTATCTATAAGCGGACAAAGGTCAGTATACAGTTTTTGCCTGACCCTCAAGGAAGCAGCTCGATGAGGCTTGATGATCAAGTGATCTAATGTAGATACTTGGATCAAACGTTTTAGAAAAATTCACTCATTTTTGTTCCCTCATGCTGAACCCCTGTTTCTCCTTTGTTGTTTTTTTTTCAATTTCTTCTATTAGTTCACACTCTCCTTATATACATATCTTGAACCATTTTTCAATCGTTTATAAAATACTTTCTATTCATCCAATCCAGTTCAAATACATTTTTTTAAAACTTGTAAGGGATGACACTTGATATTAATACAGGGTTTTCAAAATATTAATTCATTAATGAGATTAAATAACGAATTAATTTTTTTTTTTTTTTTTTGGAGAAAAACACAAAGGGGAAGGTATGCCGTATAGTTATTTCTTCACATTTCACTTAAAATAAGTGATAACATATGAATACATAAAACAGCTGATTTTACAAATGAGCTAGATTCTGTTGACGTTTAGAGCAAAGTAGACAAACATATGGCACAGGTGAGGGGCAGAAAGAGCGGGGAAGGGAGGCCGAATGAGCTAACTTCTGTTGACGTTTAGAGCAGGGTAGGCAAGCGTGTAGTACATGTTAGGGCCAGAGGGGAGGGTGAATGAGCTAGCTTCTGTTGACGTTTAGGTAGGGTAGGCAAGCATATAGTACAGGTGAGGGGCAGAAAGAGCGGGGGAGGGAGGCCGAATGAGCTAACTTCTGTTGACGTTTAGAGCAGGGTAGGCAAGCGTATAGTACAGGTGAGGGCCAGAGGGGAGGGTGAATGAGCTAGCTTCTGTTGACGTTTAGGTAGGGTAGGCAAGCATATAGTACAGGTGAGGGGCAGAAAGAGCGGGGAAGGGAGGCCGAATGAGCTAACTTCTGTTGACGTTTAGAGCAGGGTAGGCAAGCGTGTAGTACAGGTGAGGGCCAGAGGGGAGGGTGAATGAGCTAGCTTCTGTTGACGTTTAGAGCAGGGTAGGCAAGCGTGTAGTACATGTTAGGGCCAGAGGGGAGGGTGAATGAGCTAGCTTCTGTTGACGTTTAGGTAGGGTAGGCAAGCATATAGTACAGGTGAGGGGCAGAAAGAGCGGGGAAGGGAGCCCGAATGAGCTAACTTCTGTTGACGAGAGCAGGGTAGGCAAGCGTGTAGTACAGGTGAGGGCCAGAGGGGAGGGTGAATGAGCTAGTTTCTGTTGACGTTTAGGTAGGGTAGGCAAGCATATAGTACAGGTGAGGGGCAGAAAGAGCGGGGAAGGGAGGCCGAATGAGCTAACTTCTGTTGACGTTTAGAGCAGGGTAGGCAAGCGTGTAGTACAGGTGAGGGCCAGAGGGGAGGGTGAATGAGCTAGCTTCTGTTGACGTTTAGAGCAGGGTAGGCAAGCGTGTAGTACATGTTAGGGCCAGAGGGGAGGGTGAATGAGCTAGCTTCTGTTGACGTTTAGGTAGGGTAGGCAAGCATATAGTACAGGTGAGGGGCAGAAAGAGCGGGGAAGGGAGGCCGAATGAGCTAACTTCTGTTGACGTTTAGAGCAGGGTAGGCAAGCGTGTAGTACATGTTAGGGCCAGAGGGGAGGGTGAATGAGCTAGCTTCTGTTGACGTTTAGGTAGGGTAGGCAAGCATATAGTACAGGTGAGGGGCAGAAAGAGCGGGGAAGGGAGGCCGAATGAGCTAACTTCTGTTGACGTTTAGAGCAGGGTAGGCAAGCGTGTAGTACAGGTGAGGGCCAGAGGGTAGGGTGAATGAGCTAGCTTCTGTTGACGTTTAGGTAGGGTAGGCAAGCATATAGTACAGGTGAGGGGCAGAAAGAGCGGGGGTGGGAGGCCGAATGAGCTAACGTCTGTTGACGTTTAGAGCAGGGTAGGCAAGCGTATAGTACAGGTGAGGGCCAGAGGGGAGGGTGAATGAGCTAGCTTCTGTTGACGTTTAGGTAGGGTAGGCAAGCATATAGTACAGGTGAGGGGCAGAAAGAGCGGGGAAGGGAGGCCGAATGAGCTAACTTCTGTTGACGTTTAGAGCAGGGTAGGCAAGCGTGTAGTACAGGTGAGGGCCAGAGGGGAGGGTGAATGAGCTAGCTTCTGTTGACGTTTAGAGCAGGGTAGGCAAGCGTGTAGTACATGTTAGGGCCAGAGGGGAGGGTGAATGAGCTAGCTTCTGTTGACGTTTAGGTAGGATAGGCAAGCATATAGTACAGGTGAGGGGCAGAAAGAGCGGGGAAGGGAGGCCGAATGAGCTAACTTCTGTTGACGTTTAGAGCAGGGTAGGCAAGCGTGTAGTACAGGTGAGGGCCAGAGGGGAGAGTGAATGAGCTAGTTTCTGTTGACGTTTAGGTAGGGTAGGCAAGCGTATAGTACCGGTGAGGGCCAATGAGCTAACTTATGTCGATGTTTAGACCAATTTGTTTGAAAGAACCCAACACCTGATGAACGCAAAAACGGAAAGTGGAAGAAAGGAAGTGTCACTTCTTGTCATATTGTCACCTGTTACAATAGTGCAAACCTGTAAATGATTATGAAATCATTATTTCAATCTGTAGTTATAATATGCAATCTATTGTTATATGACACATTTTAATAAATTACTACGGATATAAAATACTACTATAGTTGCCTGTGTAATGTACATCCGCAATGGCCCAGTGTACTATTAAAAGCCTTGTATACTGTCCCGTTTCTTCGTGACCTTTGGAAGATAAAAAGGAAATAATAAAACTTAGTAGGCCTGCTTTAGACTTGCTAAACGAAGTGCAGAGATAGTTTTTCTGGTATTTTCAGTCTAGCTCAAATACAAAAGTGAATGGTTAGCGAGAAACACGTAGTTAGAAGCTGATCTTTGTTGGAACTTTTATTGTTTGGAAAAAAATAGGAATACTAGCTGGTCGAAAAGGTTAAGGATCTATTCAAGAACCACTGAGGCACTTTCACTTGGGTCTCATAGTCATTCGATGTAAACTATTGTCAGAAGTAAAACAAAAGTAAAATATGTTTGGTGGCGTAGTCTAGAGATTTGTAGCTGAGAGCAGAAGGAGGGAGTTTAATTTTACTAATTAATTAGGCAATTTTATCTAACAAAATATGTTAGAATGTAAAAGAAACAGGTTTGCTTTGTTTTGAGATTTATTTAATAAGTCAAAATGTAAATTTTAATGTATTAAACCGACTACAAATTAAGTATTTATAAATAACCATTAAAGACTCAGTTTTAAAATGTATAAAGTTTCTTCTGTTTCAATATCGTTTTGTAGATTTTATAGGAGGTTTATAGACACAATCTTTGCCCCCATGATAAAACTAGTTGGAATCCACTGTCTGTGAGCGATTTATCTCTAAGGGATACGTAAAAGTATGCAAACTATGAATCAGGGAAGGAAACTATACAAAGCCGCATGACTTATTTATTAGGCAAACGCTACATATAGCTACTCAACATATCGTGTCATTAAATAGGTAAAAATTTAATTGCCTTAATTAATTACACAGATGTTGAACATACAACTGACATTTTTTAATAATTAAAGAAAAATAGCCTATCATTAGTCGTCTACAAAAAAAAAATGAAAGCTGCCCCCCTAATTATTATTGCTCACCATAACCGCACTTGTACTTGATTTATTTGCAATATTTAACGACCAAGGTTTCAAAAACAACCACAATCTTTATTATGTTGATCACGTGACAAAACAAACTACAAAACCTCGTAACGCCTTTCCATGCAATGAGGCGATCACCTGCGCCAAGGTCTACAACATTGGCGAAGGAATTTACTGCAATCCTCGGAGACTTCAACGCCCCAGTAGGTGTGAAGTACACCGTACATTATTCCCCATTTCAGGAGACATTAAAGCTGTAAATTTCTCTCGGGAAGGATTATATTTGCAGAGAGACTGCATGACATGTAAATCTAGATCCTTCTTCTGTTTGTTATGAAGTCATTCGTATTACATTCACGTGCAAAGTAGCGTTGTCGTGAATCCAAATACGGAATGTGTTGGCGGAAATCGGTTGAAAAAATTTGTAGACTATATTCTGGTCTGATATTTTTATTTATAAAACTATATAATGTGTTAAATAAGGCCTCTAATTCACTTCTAGACCAAAAAGTTTTACAGTGTATTCAGAAACTGTATCTGTGTTAATTGATAACATCATTAAACAACAATGTTTTCCTTTCTATGTTAAATAAACTTGCTCATGCGACCACTGTGTTTACCATTAATAAGTACTTTGTTACTATGACACATTGTATTGTATTGAACTGTCTTTAAGTGTGTTAATTCTGCAAAATAAATTTCAACGACGTCATATGGTTTCAGTTAACCAGAATAACCAACATATGAGTTGAAAAAAACTAATTTTTTATTCGGATTATGTATAAACCGACTTAGAAATGGCAATTTTAAATATAATTTATAAAATCTATAAAAGCTCATATATAGGCTATTGATTGTGTGTCTCCAATAAGTCAATTGTTAATGGAGTTTAGTTTATTTTAATTTTATTTTACTGTCTATTATACTAGTAGCCTATATTGGTTTTCCTTAAATTATTGTTTAGTTAAAACTGTGTCTACTTTTATGAAAAAGTTCTCAATTTTCGCTAAGATAGGTGGCAGATGGAGATTTAGCAAACTCTGCCCGCATCCCCACCTAATTATGACTTCCCCAGTTAATACACCGCGATAACACTTACGTTTAGGAGCCAGGCTTAATCATTTCCTGGATTGAAAAATGGTTTTTTTAATGTTGAACTAAACAATGGGTTAACATTTTAATTTCATTTTTGCAACATAGGAAACTATAAGAGAATAAGGCTGCGGGCATACAGAAGGCAACTCGTGATAGCAATGCAACGTAAACTTGAGTTGCTATTAGAAAAGTTGCTAGTTGGCTTACACGATTGTTCATATAAATTTGCTAGTTTAGTTGTCAGTTATGCCGTCGTCAGAGGAAGATTGTCTATATTTTAAGAAATATACTACAAAAACTTTTCAAAAAAAGAAAATTCAGTGCAGGCCGCACCTCTATAACGTTATTCATGCGAGACAAAGTCAATACATTGCTGTGCAAAATTTACGAAATTACCCAGACCAATTTTTTAAATTATTATCATATGAGCATTAGCAGTTATGGCTACCTTTTAAATAATGTAGGCCTATTTTAGAACATCAAGAAAAAAAAATAATTGGCGAGAAAGATGAAGAAATAAATTTAAGCTGAAGAAAGATTAACAATAACACTCAGCTAAGGTTAATTGCTCATTTATGTATTTATTTTTATGTAGAACTGCAAAACCTAAAATAACGTTTCATTACAATTAGTTTTTAATTAGTTTAAATTAGTTTTTAAACAAATTAAATTTTATAGTTCAAGTGCCGATTCTATATATTTTGAACAAATTGTTGCGAATTATTGGTATCGTATTGAAGTTGTTGAATCCACAATCATGACCAGAACCTTCAATATTTTGTTTTTCTGACATGATGTACCACTATAATAAAACACTATTCAAAGAAACAGAAACACAAAAAATACAAATAAAATATATTATCATTTAAATACGGTATCACTCTTGAGAAACGCATACACAACACAACAAATACTGCTGGCAACGGAGAAACTGAGCAACGAGTTTACAGCATGTCGTGACCGGAGCAACTCTAGTTTCTGTGCCACCCGCTGGTCGCGTTGCTATCACTTCACTATATATATATATATATATGCATTCAACTCTATATGCTGTTAAATAGCAACTTAAGTTTCCGTTGCGTTGCCGTCACCAGTTGCCTTCTGTATGTCCGCGGCCTAGTGGATCACTCTTGAGAAACGCATACACAACACAACAAATATTGCTGGCAACTGAGCAACTGAACAACAAGTTTACAGCATGTCGTGACCGGAGCAACTCTAGTTTCTGTGCCACCCGCTGGTCGCGTTGCTATCACTTCACTATATATATATATATATATATATATATATATATATATATATATATATATATATATATATATATATATACATATATATACATATATGTGCATTCAACTCTATATGCTGTTAAATAGCAACTTAAGTTTGCGTTGCATTGCCGTCACCAGTTGCCTTCTGTATGTCCGCGGCCTAATGGATCGAACGAATATAAATCAATGCAAAGAAATGAAAGCAATCATTTAGGTATACACTACTATTCGTCCTATTTGCGAAACATGAATAATTTGCTTGGATATTTTTAAATATTGTTTAGAATAATGTTAACATTTGTGTATAATTCAAAAGCACATAGAGTGGATGCTGGTAGCCAGACTAACTGGCAGCGGGCAAAGTCCTCTGCTATTGCATAGAGAAGTGGGCAGATTATTTCCACCCTAAGCCGTGTGGAGTGAGTCACCTATAAATTTCAATAATGAAACAGAAATATAAAACAAGATGAATTGCATAATTCTTGCTAAACGTATGCGAATGTAAGACAGAGAGAGAGAGAAGATGTAACGTTCGCTAGAGCATTGGTTGCCAAATTGCAGGGCGTGAAGCCAAGTCTGGGGGGGGCGAGACCAGTTGGCAAGTAATAAGATAAACTAAATATATTAATAATAATAGGAACAGACTTGATTTTGCTAATGACTTGGGTTGTGCCCTTACTAAATTCAACCTCATTTAGGCATGCTACTGTAGTAAATGCAGTCTCAAGCATCTTACTAGCAGATTTTTCTCTTATCAGATAAAATTCACCTTGCAATTTAAAACTTGAAATTTTGTATCATGTTTCTTGTAAACGTAAGTATAACTAAATTATTTTTAATATATATATATATATATATATATATATATATATATATATATATATATAATATTTGATTCTTTCTCATATACCCATACCCTTAATTCGTAGTATAAAGGTAATGAGGACGCGGGAAGATATCATCTGAAGACGAGGGGGCGTGGACCCGAAAGATTTAGGAACCCCTGCGCTAGAGGATGGCTGTCATGAGAGCTGGGCACGATTTGGAAGCCCTAAAAAGAACCTCCATTTTAGTGGTTGTTAATAATTGGTGAGGAGAGGACGTTTATTTATTTTTTATAAAAGTCTTGTATAAGAGTTATAAGTGGTTTTATGTTTCAGTGCAACCCCTCTCCCCTGTATGGACGTAAAAATGGACACACACAGCGACTTTGAAGTGGCAGACAAAGTGATAGGTCTACTTGGAGCAATTTGTGGCATTGAAAGATACCAGATAATGTATTTATAAAATATGTCTTACTCTAATAATTCCTAAGGAGAATGCTTTAAACGAAACCCAAGTCAAAATATTTCTATACAATGCACGTAATTAATTACAACGTTTCAATCATGCAACGATTAAAAATGCTTTTCAGGAAAAATCTAACTCATATTACAAACATTGTGGACAAATTATAAATTTAGTTTTATAAGAAAAATGTAACTTTTGTACCCTTAAGCTATACTTAGAATAATTAGTCTAGGAAGCCTATTTTAAACCTTTATTTCCTATCTTAATTATATTGTGTTTGACCTGTACAGACCTGTTTGTCTGGAAAGAGCGCTACCTGTAAAAGTGAGAGTTATTTAGGGGTGGATAGAGGGTCACAACTCCGGGAATAGCCCTACACTGCCAGCTGCCAGTCGCCTTCATAAGATACGTAATAGTAGATACAACTGTATTTATAAATTTCCCTTCATTAAACTGTGAGTAACCTTGATTCTGCCTGTATGTTAAACATCACCCCTCCCATTATAATCGGTATTCCGAAGCCGACTTTCCAGGACCCTAAAGTAACCCACAATTATTAAGAGAAAGTAATTGAAGTTTTTCACGTCTACAATACTTTCTCTGTAGACCCTGGGGAAGCTGAACGTATCATTACACGCACTGTGTGTGTTTGTGTGTGTGCGTGTGTTAGTATAATAAAAGTGAAAATAACTTTCTAACATGACCAATAACCGTGCGGTACAAACAGGTCAAACCGTTTTTTAAATGGTGCATTAGAGAGTGATCTAAGCAGTTCTTAAAATTATTATTTCCTTCTCAATTTTGACTTCTTAACCGTGTCCTTCAAGCTACTTAGAGAAGAAATAGTTGAGAAAAACTATTGCTTTTTTCCGTAGTCCAAAGTTGTTAAATGTTAAACTTGTTAAAAACGATAAAAACAAGATCACAACTTTACTATTCACATAAAAATGGACATAATATAAAAATTTGTAAAGGGTTACTTGGCTTTCATTTTATTGGTGTTGATTAATTTCAGCCATCTTTTCAGCTTGGGCAGATGGAAAGGCTTCAGGTTCTTTAAAATCAAAGTGTATTCAATTCTAGTTAAATCTTATTTACTACATGTTTTGGCATATTTTAGATAAAATTTTGAAGTTTTATGTAAAAATCTTAAAACCGTAGAATGGTTAAATGAATGTCATAAAACGAGCATTTAAAACTTGTAAAAATTCAATATTGTAGAAACATCGTACTGTGTTTAGTCAAAATGAGTTTAGAACAAAGTAGCAATGTACGCTACCTATCGGAACCAGGTAAAACTATTACGAATGTAATACTGCTATCAAATATATCAGGGTTTAGGCGTTTACTGTCTTCGTTTAACTGTACTTTCACGTTGAATTACTTGGCGATTTGCAATGTTTTTGATCTTTTTTTTATCGAAACTACTGTGTTATAAAATTAGCGATAGTTTGCAATCTTTTGTTCTTAAACTATGTGTATAAACTGTGTTAACTAGGCACGTGTGAATTGTCAGAAACTAGTGTTTCTTCCTCCCACCTCACCTAAACTGCGATTGCTTGCACATCTATTTACAGTAGACAGTGACTCAGTATGCTACAGTCGTGTAATTTTATACGTTTTTCGACCCTAATGAGTTCGATTATTTCTTCTTCTGTACTTAATTAGCTTTTTTCTAACCCTTTCCTCTGATGGCCACTCTTTCATTTTCTGTGTCTTTGACATAGGCACTGCAACTCAGAACTACAATCACTCATGCCGCCGCGGTCCCACCTTACACCACAATTCCTCTCATAGTATCCTTTAACCCGGGAAACTGACTTCAGCTGATGTCAGTGTCTAGTTCCTTTTTAAAAATTTACAAGTAATTTCATACATTTAGTCTTCCCTAGGACCGGGAAAGGAAAATCGTTATTAGGACTTTGCCCTATGGCGCCGATACTGCCACAGTCCACTACGAACGTAAGTCCAGCGGATTCAAGGTATACTCTGTGACCCTACTGATCACAGAAAATCCTGTTCGATGAAAATAAATTATTTACGTATTTCGTGGAAGAGGGTTGAACACTGTCGGCAAGTTAAACTAAAAAAAAAGATATAATTTAAAATGTAACAAAATTTTTAAAATACCAAATATGATTTTTTAACTTCTATTAGTAGGCTTTAAAACCAATCAATAGTTGCTATATTTATCTCTTTATACATTTTAAAATTAAATTAAAATAACAAAAGAATATAAAAAGTTGTAACTATACACAGCCGATTAGATTGAAAAATATGCACAGAAAAAATATTAGTAAATTTAATCACCATAAATCAATAAATCGTACATCATAATCACCTAATACATAATAGAAATTAGGCAAAAAAACAACCATAAATGTCAGCTACTAATACAAATAGAACATTGCGGATAAATTAAATATTAAGAAAGGGTATAAAATATCAATATTTTTAAAAATCGATTCTGTAAACATTTAACCATGGCAATGAAATGTCATCAAAAATCAATAAATATTACATATAATTAAAAGATTTCAAAATATGGTTTTCATACCGGAAGTGGGCAAAGTAGAAATTAAGAAATAATTCCCTAATAGTACTTTGAATGCAAGTAAACTTATATTCTACTTGTCACTAATAATCAACGTTAACAAATTTTACTGCTATTTAAGCATTTGCACTATCTCACAGACACATAAACGATAGCAACAAGCTAAATACACGGATGGGATAATATAACGCGGCTAATAAAACAAAACGTACACACTCCAACAAAACCAATATGCAAACACTTACTCAATAGTAGCACTTACTTTTTGACTAAATGAGATCAGCCGTTCGAGAAATATGACGGTCACTCGGACCGGCATCTAAACTTTGGTTTCTTTAACGATAGGGTAAAGGTGGTGGATCAAAATAGGTGGTTTTCTAAATCAAACTTTGCTGAACACCTCCTATCCAAAGACTACAACTACAAAAAGAACAAAACAAATTCTGCATAACCCAAAATAAAATATATCAAGATGTATTTATTTAAGTATATTTTTTTGTTTACTCTACAAAACTAAACAGTACGAAATAAAAAACATTTCAAAATTACATCCAATACATATATTCAAAACCCAAGTGCATTACAATTCACACTTGATTTTTAACACAATTAGCCACAAAACTGTCTAAGGACCTTCTAAAATACACTGCCCCTAATCATATCCTTAAAAACACTAAAGCAATCTCAGTTGGGGTCTGAGTTGACAATGGGACACAATGGTAAATGGCGGTTGTGATTTAGACTAAACGTAATTGCTAGTGTTTACATATTGATATATGTTGAAGTTGTGTAGGCCTTAAATATATACTACTGTATTAATATAAAGACGGAAATAAATAATGTAAGTTCCAAATTAACAAAACTTGAAAGTTCAATTCAACCTATAACTATAAGTATTAATAGTTTATTAAATAAAGCAACTGTTGTTCAACACGTTGCCTGTTGATTCAACGCGTAATGTCTTGGCTGGCATATTGCCCCATTAGGCCTATTTCAAGTGTGTTGAACGCAATTTGTTTACACATTTGCACCAGCTTTCACAATGATTGGGAAAGTGAGAAATGGACTCAGCTGATTGGCTGGGACAGTTGATCGCAGCATGAGCTAATTGACCAGCACATACAGGAAGAAGTCATGGTCAGCAATACACATTCGTCTTGTAAACTTGTTTCTTAGCAGAAGAAACGAAACGAAAAGATTTCTTCACACGACGTCCGTCTGTCATAAACATATATTTTAATAGGTAAGCAACGAAATGGCATATTGATGAGACGGTATGAGCGGACAGTCGCTTTTCTCTTATCAGCTGAACCTTCAAGAAGCCAAAGAGTAGAGCAAAAAGCAAAACGTATTATGTACCTACAGGTAAAGTAAGACAAAAAGACTTTATATTTTGGTTGAAAGATTAAGTTTAAAAATACCTCAACACCAATACAATAGCATATTGAGGGAGCTGGGTGAAGGGTGAGCGGACAGTCTCTGGTCCCTTATCACAGGGAACTCCGAGAAGCCGAATATTTAAGGAAAAAACCAGAAGCATAATCTACCTGCAGGAGAAATTTATATTTTGGACGAAAGATTACGTTTAAATAAACCTTGTTTCTAGTTTTGTTTTTATTTTTTTCATATCTACTTATTTATAATTTTATATTCTCACATATTATTTTTCGAAACGTTTTTGACATTAGTTTTGCCATTAATATGGCAACTATATTTATAACGAAAATGGTTTATCGTATTTTTACCTTGGATAACTACACGATATTGGCTTGTTAATCTATGCTTATTATAGCATATGGTTATTATAGTTTCTAAAATTTTAGGTACACATTTACTTATTATAAACTGTTACTTTTAGTATAATTTGTCTTGAATTTAACCATTTAGTGATGATGATGGAGAACTTGGAATTGTAAGTAATAGTTATTTACCGGTTATTGGTAAATTTGTGAATGTGATTTTTTAAAATATTTTTATTGTGTAGCGCCTACTCTTATTGTTATAATTTATTCTGTATTTCAGATTTGGCCGATTTACGCCTTGTTTTGTTTAAAAGCTTATATAAGATTAACCGGTGCTATACCTCTACAATATATTAGTACCAATGTTCTGTAAGAACCTGGCATTTTATTTTAGTCTTGAGTTTATTTTTTTTTTCAAATCATTTTAGATAAATAAATATTGATAAAGTGTTTATCTTGATATTTTGTGTAATGAATATGCTACTAAAGGGACTCTATTAAGATTTACTACCATTGCTTCTATATCTTAATCATTTTCTTCAATTACATGTCAGTCAAAGCATTGTATATTTGCTTCTCAAAATCTGGATTCGGAAGCCCGACTTGCTTATTGTTTCTTATTTAACGAACAAGGTTAGGTTACATTAAATTCGGTTATGTAAGGTAATAGTTGTCAAGATTACCGTGTCTCTAAAGTAAAGCCTAAGATATAGCAAGTGTAAGATGGTAAAGGTCAAAATGAACGATGAACACAGACGAGCGAACTCAAGGAAATTGCCACTAAACAAACTGCAAAACCATTAAAGTATCGCCTCAAGTAGCAAAAAAATTAAATTTAAAGGAGTAAATTGGTAGGATAAATCTTGCTACAGAATTACAGGATTGGGAACTTTTTGAATACATTTTTAGAATATGTTCGAACCTACTACACAAATCTATGTGTTCTGTCTCGTATGAAGTTAAGTTGTAATATACATATGAATAAAAAGTTGCTTTAATAAAAGAACTTTAATCAAAATGAAAGAAACTCTTCAATCACCACGAACATTCGTGTGTAAAACCATTGTAATTTAGGCTAATATTAGGATATATATCAGATTAAATATCAGCTGACACAGCCTATATTGCAAGATTGTTCTTGCCATCTACAAGTAGTGTGTGTTGTGTGTGTGTGTGTGTGTGTGTGTGTGTGTGTGTGTGTGTGTGTGTGTGTGTGTGCGTGCGTGCGTGCGTGCGTGCGTGTGTGTGTGTGTGCGTGCGTGCGTGCGTGCGTGCGTGCGTGCGTGCGTGCGTGCGTGCGTGCGTGCGTGCGTGCGTGCGTGCGTGCGTGCGTGCGTGTGTGTGTGTGTGTGTGTGTGTGTGTGTGTGTGTGTGTGTGTGTGTGTGTGTGTGTGTGTGTGTGTGTGTGTGTGTGTGTGTGTGTGTGTGTGTGTGTGTGTGTGTGTGTGTGTGTGTGTGTGTGTGTGTGTGTGTGTGTGTGTGTGTGTGTGTGTGTGTGTGATAGATTCTACTCCAATTAAATTTGTCATAAGTGGAGTTACCTATAAAAAAATGCTCGAATATTTACAAATTCATCTCCAATTTACTATATCGTAGTGAAACTAATATTTATTATATCTTATTCCCACTATTAATAGTTGATTAGGTTTCAACTATAGTTGGTTAGGTTAATATTATGAATACCCTACTATTGTCGCCTTTGACCTACGAGCTTTTTAAAGTTATGAATCGTGGATTTTTTACGTTACACTAACAACTACTTTATTTACTTGTAGGTTTCAGAGAAATCACAATACATGTGAACAATATACATTCATGGTCACTTATTAATGATGTCAAAAAGTATATTTTTACTTTAAAACATTTTTGTTTTGTTAATTTGCTAAACATTTTCTTTCCTCACTTAAGAGATGGACGAACGACGTATCTATCCACTGTAAGATCTGATCCATCGGGTGCATGTGATTTTATTGTTTTGGTCATCTACTTATAAACATTAGCCTATATAAGCTTTTAAATAATATAAAAGTTTAATTTGTATACAGTGTTTGTTCTCTAGTTTAGTCTATATTTTTAAAATGTACAGGAAAAAATATGTACAAAACCCTAAATCCGGGCTAGTTTTAAAATTTGATTTCCGTAAAACTTTAACAATTTATTTATAACCATAGATTTTTGATTGGTTATCTGCTCGCGTAGAGGTCATCGCTCTGGACGCTTAGAATTTGTTCAGGCGATTATAGCCTAAAAGTCCTTTCTGCTCTAATAACACAATCAAAATTTTATTAAGATTAAATTCCCCGTCGTTAGTTGAACTGAAAAATGAAGTTAAACTGCTAAATAATTTAAGAGTTTAATTTTTATCTTATTTTTCGAACAGAATTAATTCAACAACAGTTTTATATTAGATACCTGTTCTAATAGTATTACTGGTTTTACGTGTAAAGCTAAACGCAAACGGTTTTGTAATTTACAACCGCAAATGTTAAGAAGCACAGGTAAGCAAAACATTTGCATATCCAGTTGGTAAATATTGTGTTTACAAATTAATGATACGTTGATACCGCGCAGGTCACGGACTCTAAGATGCGCGCGCATGACACCGGAAACACTACAGTTCCATTGATGATATCCGGCAATTCAGGTAATTTGTCTTGCGTGTTGCGCTCAACAATGAAAACGGTTGCTAAGTAACCCGGAACTTTCCCACCATGCAATGTAACCTCCAATTTAAACAAGGCCTTAAAAGTTATATCAGTTTAACAAGTAATAGAATAATGTATTAGTTTATTAGATTTATTCTGATAATAATAGTAATATACCGTTATCGGCAGAAAAAATCAATTGTAAATCAATTTACTCCTTTCCTTAAATCCGTCCATCTAAGTAATCCAAAGCAGGTAAATAGATTAATTTAAGTTCAAATTTCGTAAGTATGGATTTATTTGAACAGAACTTGAAAATTAAAGAATATTGTCAAAACAAAACATATCTGCTACCATTACAACAGCTTAGGGCACATTTAATTAAAAAAACATTAGTTTTCTGGAGATTTTAATTCTAAGAATAAAGTCTTAAAGTTCAATTAACGGAATATTGGATTACAGTTAAAAATCCGGCATTAAAGTCACGCCGAATAAAAGTATGAGTTAGACTAATACTCTCATTTATTAGTAAATAACACTCTTCTAGAATTAGTTTAGTACTATTTTTGTTCAATTCCTTCTATTAACTCACACTTTCCTTATATATATCGAATACAAATTTTTAATCATTAATAAAATACGTTTTTATACATCCAATCAAGTTCAAATATATTTTTTAACTATTATAATAGAGTGGATGGCAATTGATGTTGATAGTTTTTTTTCAAATATTTATTCAATAATTCAATTTAAAAAACTTGATGTCCCGCTCAGATACGAATTGAGTAACATCATGTTTGAAATCCAACACTTTGGCACTGAGGCAAATTTCCCGCAGCTAGAAATCAATTACTTAAAAATGTATATGAAATTATAAGAGAAAGGTTTCTTGTAATAATGACGCATTACAAGAGGTGGATAGGATAAAACATTATAGACCATTATCAGCTTCATAAATTAAAAACAAAAAAAGAAACCGAATAAATAGTAACAACAACAAAAAAATAGTCCAAGATCATATACTGCATAAAGAAGAAAATGGAAAATTGCAAGGAAATTCGCTTTTTATTTTGCAAATTAATATTGTAATTCTGTTATATGTACATACATAATTATATTATTTGTAATTATAAAATAAAAAGTATCTAAAATGAAATTTCTCTTTGTCGACCTCTGTAGGAAATTGACTTTAATTTTTTTTTCTGTATTAGTTGTTTTAAGTGATGTAATGAGTAGCGACAATACGTTTAGTGAACGATGCTTTCTCTGAATCTAATTGTGAGTCAAAGTTTTTATTTATACACATTACTTTTTCTTTTCTTAAGTTTAGCACGTTGATCATAACTTTGCCAGATTTTGTTTTTTTTACAATTGATCACTTCCAGGTTGGACACACTCGGAAAAATTAAATAAATATAAAATTGTTCTTAAAAACACCTTTTATCTCAGTACTCAATACAACATTTTTAAACGCTCTCAGCCAAATAAATACCATATTTTTTACCACTTGATAATGAGAAACCACATTACTATCTTGAGAGAAATACCCTACGAAGGGTGTCGAAATAAACTTTGAATAAAACCAATTTCAACCACAAAAATCGAGTTACTTTCTGTAAGTTCAAAACATATTTGTAAACATTACTATAAAGTATCCAAATGTGAGCATAGGTTGTGAGTAAAAATAAAAGGTAATTAAATAATATGAAATCAAACACACAAGTTTAAAATTTGTGTATCTGTTGTGACTGATGATGATGACTTTGTAATTGAAACGCGCACTAGAAAATGCATTATCTATTTTGAGCTGGGGCACGTTATTATTGTGTTATTTCAATACGTTCATAGGTAAAAGTTATGTAAACTAATGGAAAACTTTTTTTGTTTTATATTTATACGCTACATTACTGACGTTAGTTTGTTTTAACAGTATTTTTGTAAAAAAAAAACAGATGAATTTTTTCTGAAGGTCAATAAATAATTAAAAATTATTCATTCACGCATAAACCGGAAGGTAGTGGGTGGCTATAGCTTTAATGAAAATAAAAGTAGAATTATATTTTACCTAGGATTTGCCTGGAACTGAACGGAATTAATCGGCTCTGAAGATTTCGAAGTTAATGAACGGTGGGCCAAAATCAGCTGAAATGTTTTCATTGAATCTGTACACTTTATATGAATGTTTAGATTTTCTACAGCATATTATTGTTGTTCAATAGCATTTATTAACATAGAAATTCTAAACTTGGTGACGAAAGGGTTTACCAAGCCCTACGTGGTGTTACATATGAAATTATTTGTGAGGTTTAATAAAACATATTTTACCAGATGTTTCGTCGAAATCTAGTTTCCTTTTATTGTCTTCTGGTAAGTAGAATTTGCTTGAATTTAAAAATCTTGTTTATTTTCAATAGTGAAAATATTTGCTACTGTTAAATGTACAAATGATTTTGACACTATGACACATGTCGATTCACGGAAACCTTTTTTAATGTGTGACATTCGGCCATTTAAATTAACATTATGTTTTCATCTAATGTGAATACAATTAAAATTCTGCAAATAAATTAAAATTTGGTCAGATTATTAACTATGAGCTCTGATTAAGGGTCGTATTATCGATTTGGATTTATATAGTTATGTCTTCTTTTTTGATAAGATTATGAGACATGCCTATATGAGAATCTCACTGTTAGTTTTAGCATTATTTGAGCAAAATTGGTCTACGTAAACAAATATACACAAACATATAACCTGTTTAATAGGTTGTTTACATAAACAAACACTGTATAGTCAGAGACTTATCGTAACGATTGTAAATTAAGTGCCATAAAAATGTATATCAATAATATTAGCCTAATATGTAATATAGCTCATTATTACATGGTTTTAAATTAACGAATTTCATAAGGAAAACTTATGCTTGTTATAATTATAATACGCACCTCCACTCGTACCAACACACACACACACACACACACACACACACACACACACACACACACACACACACACACACACACACCTACACACACACACACACACACACACACACACACACACACACACACACACACACACACACACACACACACACACACACACCTACACACACACACACACACACACACACACACACACACACACGCCTACACACACACACACACACACCTACACACACACACACACACACACACACACACACACACACACACACCTACTCACACACACACACGCCTACACACACACACACACACACACACACACACACACACACACACACACACACACACACACACACACACACACACACATTTTTTGTATTTTGGCTGCGTGTGACAGTGGATTATCCTGGCCAATCCAGGTAGCCAAGCTATCCAGGAGACAGGCTACATCATGGATACTATAATAACTGCCTGTAGAACATTTAAAAGTGTTCAGGGAATTCAAACTGCATAAGCAAATTTCCTGCTCGAAGATAAAATACAGAACAAAAATTATTGCTACCTGTCTTTTAGGAATACTGTTCGACCCTACAGAAGTCTTTCAGGTCAGAAAAAAAGACACTTACTTGAAATTAGGAAAAGGATAAAAAATTAAAAAAATTGTATAGTGCCTATGTGTGCTATATTATATGTGTATTATAATATGGGTGTTATTTAGCTTGTCTAAAAATTACATCGTGGTCTTGGAACGAGATAGGCCTATAATAAAACATAATATTTTACCAGAATTTTTTTATTATTTGAGGCCAAAGAATGTTCTTTAAGAGAGTTTTTAGCTTCCTCCGCGTAAAAATCTTGTAATGGAAGAATTTACATTTACAAGTTTTCCATCTTTTTTTATAACATTACTAACCTTTTCCCGATTCTTTACTTAGACACATTAGTAAAAATTTAAACAGAAAAAAACATTCAATTATAACTTTCTGCAAGCCATGAGTTCGAAGAGTTAAATACTGTACAGGGCAGGTAATCAGCGTCAATCTAAAAATAACTCGGTTGAGTGAGGCGTGCTGTCTGCTATTACTGCAGAGTTAAAGTATAAAGCCGAGATCGGAACTCGTGGTAGTCAGTCTGTTCCCACGCCAAGGTAGCTCAAGGAGAGCTGGTTATACAAGTGCAACGCACAAACTTTCTACTCTTAATATTACAATTTAATAACGTTGGAGATACATTTTCAGTATACTTTTAGCATATCTATCCAGAATCCGTAAAGCAGTTTATAAGAAATGTATAAATATACTGTATGAAGAAAATGAAAATCACCGCAAAACAAAATATAAATAAATAAAATAAATCTCTTTGATTATGATTTATGTTGTGCTTAATTTTGTTAGACAAATGTCAGTGTAAATTAATAAGGTGGATTTTGTTGTCTATGACTTTCTGGGAAACTTAAATGTTTAAAGTTAGTAATATTCTACTGGCCAAAACCTATAATTATAGTCAATTTATATAAACTTATTGAGAAATTTCATTTTCAAGCGCATTGTTGGCGATTTTTATCATTGCCTTCTTCATAAAAACGCCTACTACGAGTTTGGACGCAACTGGTTTGATAATAAAGTAAGAATATAACGTGCTGTTATGTTGAACTTGTGGATATTTAATGAACTTATTCTTTAACTGAGTTGTTAAAGAACTGAACAGTGACTAAGAAACTTTCCGGCTCCACACAGCTGGATATCCACCGTTGGTACATTTGCTCTCCAAAGCAACCCCAATTGCTTCACGTTTAATATCAGAAGTTGAAAATTTGGCATTTTTAGAAACACTCAACTTTCTGAACCTGAAATTACAAGGCCAGGTCAGTTTTACAGAAAACATAGCCCTTTGTCATCGCTTTTAGAGTTCGGAGCCAAACTGTTCACCTTGCCAAGATTGAACGACCTCGTTGATGAGATATGAAGCTGTCATTAGGGTCTACGACTAAAGTATGAATTGAACGACCTTGAACTATTTGGTGTCAGAGAGAAATATAATTGAAACCTGATGTACAGTTAAGACAACTGAGAGTTTAAGCAGACAAGAGATTCCTTTAAAGGGGTCGTGCATATACTTCCTGATATTATCCAGAAACAGGAAATGTGATTCTCAAGCAAACGCATGATTCCCAAAAAAAGCAGTTTGGTTCAGCTGTTTTATTGTTTACCCAAGTTACTCTACAAGATGCAAAATTGTTGGTAAAATTTTCAACAATATATTTCTGTGAATATGGATTTTCTGCTTTAGCATAAACCAATCCAATACATTAAGTAAGACTAGGCTTTGAAAATAGCCTGAGATGAGTTTTGTCATAGTAACCAATTACGGACAAACAGTATAACAGACCTCGTTCATTTTGCGAAAGTATTACGAGTGCAACTACTTCCCATAGATTTATTTCGAGTATTATTTGTGTTGAGTTATTTTATTTGACTTTGAAAAATTCAAGACGTAGGCCTCTACACTTATAGTAATATGTTTACAATTAATATATGTGAGTCGTATTAAATATTGTGTACACAATTATATGCAGTTTAAACTATTCCAGCTTTAGTTTCATATCGTCATTGAGTAAATTTATTAGTTAAATATGGCGGAGGGAGTCATCTCACATCAGTACTCAAACGGAAGGTTAGAGCAAGAAAATATGATAAATCATAGCATAGATTTGGAACGAAAAAGGTTTGCCTTGGAAATTTTGTTGTATAAATGTACTTTAATTATAAGTTCTGAGAATCGTAATATTATTGATTTTAAATTAAATATTAGGGGAAAATTAGGATTAATGTTTAGATTAATTAAAATTCAAAATCCTACCTTTGATCTTATATTTCATGTTAAATAAATTTCAAAAGGAGTAGTTTGGAGTAACTGCGAGGAATTTGATATGCCCGTAACGAACACATAAATCTGTTCTCGAAAATATTGTATTTCATGGGAACATTATGCTATATAAGTGTTGTTGTTTCGAATGCAAAAGTGAGCAAGAAAGTTTGCATGGAAAGTTCAAAATATAAAATGTTTAACTAATTAATTTCAGTTTCGTAAAAGCCATAGTTCGATAACTGTTTATCAACCATTGATTCTGAAAGAAATTGGCATCATAAAAAATGTATTCATTGAAGAGCTACTTTTTTTTGAATGATTACTATATAGACCCATGTAACGAACCAAGAGGTCAGATACAATTTGTCTACGATAACCCGCCAACGTCGGTAATATTTCGGTCACTCTATGACGCACAGATGCTACACAAGTAAATCTTTGTTGGTGCCAAACAATCTGTGGCGGCGAGATAAACGATTATCTGGGACGTAGAGGTCAGAAATCTTCCTTCTGCTTCGACTGTATACGAGCAGTGTTGCCGGATTGTGACGGTTGTAAAACAAGCCGCGCGCTAAATGTTTGCTCATTAAAAAAATAACATCGAGTTGGTTTCGTCATAGTACTTGCGCCACCCTTAGTGCGAGCTAGACTCATTTCTTTCATAACATTAACGATTTTATTGCAATTGGCTATATTTGCTGGTTTTAGAGATTTCTTAATTTTATTCCTTAATTTTTTAAATTTTATACTTTTAAATTAATATTTATATTATTTCATGAAGAATAAAGCGGATTTACTCTGAATTATGCAAAAATACAAAGTTCTTTAGCTTAAACCTAATCAATTGTATCTTAGAATATTAATAGACTCTGTAAAATACATCAAATTTTCCTACTGAAGAATAGTTGGTTGGAGTTAGCTGTACAGTAAAAGTCTAAATACAAACCATATTTAGGTCAAGCAAAGTCCGAAGTCCAATAACTAGACTTCTAATTAAAGTTTTGGATCTCGTGTGGTATATTTCTAGGAAGTATGGAATTAAAAATATACAATCCTATTACTTCCAACTCTCAATAGATGCGACTGTAAAAGCAAGTGTATTGGTAAATCATAAGTTTTTCTAGTATCATCTGAGATATGTCTAATTTTAATCGTAAAAAAAACTTCTGTAATCATGAACTTTTACCGGACCTTTACTATCACAGACTCGGTAAATCTTGGGTTTTATGCCAAAGACAAGGCGAATGTTGACAAATAGATACTGTATAATGTAACCTAACCTAACTTTGTTTATTAAATATATATATATATATATATATATATATATATATATATATATATATATATATTGATTCAATTTGTAAGAAGTACAGAAATACCCTATGTAAAGTATTTATTGATATGTAATTGAAATAAATTATTGAGAAACACTCATCGATTTATTCCCAAAAGCAACATTTACCAACCGTCGTTGGTAAAACGTAGCATCTCCCTAACTCTCATTGTAAGACCATGTATTCATCTTAAAATACTTACATTTACCAACTTATGTTGGTAAACGCTAAGATATACGAATAAAACCCCAGATTATCAATCTACGAGCTTCTACAGTAATCTGTAGAGCTGATATTTAATATCCAGTAACCTGATTGACTATTTTCTAAATTTACTGATTCTGCGAAATGCATTGTTTTAAATAATTTCCATAAAGATAAATAAACTTTTAATTAAAACGTAATTTGAATTTGATATCAGATGAATTTCATAAATTCGTTGATTTATAATTCACTGAAAATATTATTACTAAATAAGACATTATAAAACCATCAAAATCTTGATTTTGTGTAAATTATACTGGACAACTTTAAATCAAGTACGAGTAAATTACGTTTAACGAAAATCGTATTACTTTATTACATAAATTATTACATCATTTCTGTACTGCATTAAATGCTCATCTTTCACAACACGCACTATAACCAATTAAAGTCTTCATTATGACGAAGATGTGATCACTGTAACACATGTTATACTACTTCCGGTATCAGACAAGCAGGATATGGAACAAGGTTAATCGAAAGTCGAAATTAAAGATCGATTCAACGATTCGATAACGAGCTACTGCGTCAATGAACGACCAAGGTCGTGTGTTTACAAAAACCCGATTGGTAGGAAACATTATTGTTGTGACGTAATATATAAAATTCCGGGATTAGGGATCAGAAGCAATAAAACTGAAGACAGCTTCTATGCACAAGTTGTAAAAGAGGTAATTTTTATACTTTCAACAAAAAATGTTGCGCCTTAAAAACATACAAAGTTAAAACAAACAATAAAATCAAATTTAATATAAACAAGGGAATTTCATACACGTAGAGTTAATTAATGGAAAATACATTTTAAAAATTCATAACTAGCTAATTTCATTTTCTTTCCTTTAATCCAGGGAAGTATAAAATAATCGCAGAGCGTAAGTACATATCAAATTTGGGAAATTCATTAATAATTGATAATTGATAATTAACAAAGACATTACATTAGTTACATTATTTACATTAGTTAAAAACAGTGTAAATATGGTTATAACGCATTATATTTATTCCTTCAATTGCAACATCTGTTTTTGACAGTTTTACACATCGATATTTAATAATTTAAACAATAAACTTGAATGTTAAAATAATTGTATGCTCAATTATTTCCGGTCCTGATTATAACTCCAATGCCAGCCAAACGTATTTCACACAACCTATCGAATCGGTACCTAAATCTGAGTACTCATGCTGCAAGCTATTCTTACTTTACCGTAGGTTCGTGAAAATTGTCCTAACATAATACATGTCAAAAAATGACATTCCAAATTCCATTTTGTGATCAGATGTTGAAAAAACTAAGGAGATATCTCCATACCTTTTATTTTGGACGTAGCCTAGTGCGTGGTTTAGTTAGTTGGGTAAATTCAAAACGTCGTAACATTTATTTTACGATTTTCGAGGTAGCAAAAAATACTTAAATAGTTTAAATTCCCTAGATTATTGTAAATATATCCTTTGCGTATCGTAATGTGTGTGTTTTGTGTGTGTGTGTGTGTGTGTGTGTGTGTGTGTGTGTGTGTGTGTGTGTGTGTGTGTGTGTGTGTGTGTGTGTGTGTGTGTGTGTGTGTGTGTGTGTGTGTGTGTGTGTGTGTGTGTGTGTGTGTGTGGTATGTGTATGGATGAGTGCGTGCGTGTGGGTGCATGTTTGTGTGTGTGTGTGTGTGTGTGTGTGTGTGTAGTATGTGTATGGATGAGTGCGTGCGTGTGGGTGCATGTTTGTGTGTGTGTGTGTGTGTGTGTGTGTGTGTGTGTGTGTGTGTGTATGGGGTGTGTTTGTATGGTGTGTGTGTGTGTGACTGTGTGTGTGTGTTTGTCTGTGTGCATGTGTGTGTGTGTGTGTGTGAGTGTGTGTGTGTGTGTGTTTCTGTTTGTGTGTGTGTGTGTGTATGTATGTGTGTGTATGTGTGTGTGTGTGTGTGTGTGTGTGTGTGTGTTTGTTTGTATTTGTGTGTGTTTGTGTGTATGTGTGTGTGTGTGTGTGTGTGTGTGTGTGTGTGTGTGTGTGTGTGTGTGTGTGTGTGTGTGTGTGTGTGTGTGTGTGTGTGTGTGTGTGTGTGTGTGTGTCCAAAGGAATATAAAGGTAATTTTAATATAATATTGACAACACTTTTAAAATTTATTGTTCTAGGAGTATTTTTATATCTGTTTAAACAATTTTGGTTATGTAACTTTAATATTGATGTTTAACTTTTAAATATTGAGTTTTGCTTGGTGCTATAAGCCTACTCATTTGCGTTGTTATACTTAGTTATTTTGTATAACATATATTCAAGAAAATTCGAAAGTGGGAAGTTAAAAAAATTAGGACAAATAGAACACATATAAAAAATGACATATAGGAAGATGTAAAGGAATTTGAACAAAATTTTAAATACTTCAAGGAACGAGATGCATCTGCTATAAATATTCTGTTACTTTGACAAATCCATAATGAAGCAGCAAAGGTCCGCCCTCTTGAATAGTTACATTACGAAATTTTATGTTCTATTGGAATTCCTGTTTAGTTAATAAGTTTTAAAAGTTTGTCTCCAATATTTTTTGCTCCACATTCTAGCCACTAAGCCACAAAGTTGATTTTGAAGCAATTTCACCTAATAAAAACTTTTAGAGTAGAGTGTTAGTTATCCTCTATATTTGAGACTACTACGGTTCTGGAAATATAAGTATTAAACCACATTATTCATTGATAATTGAAAACTCATTAAATATTTCAATATAGTTTGTTATACTGATAGTAAGACGATAATCCAGTATTGTAAAAGGTCCTGTAGCCTAAAATAACGAGTACTTTTATAAAGGCATATATAATATCAAGTTTTAAAAAAATTATTGCAACAAAGTCGTCTAAAAACTGCACATAATAATTTTTAACGTTGCCTATATATATATAAATATTCTTGTATTTGAATAACTTATGTTGTTTTAATATATATATATATATATAATTATTTTTAATATGTTAATAATAATGATATTATTATTATTATTATTATTATTATTATTATTATTATTATTATTGTGTTTATATCAATGTATCTCTCTCTCTATCTATCTCTCTCTCTCAGAGATATAAAGAGATACAGAGAGGGAGAGAGAGAGAGAGAGAGAGAGAGAGAGGACATATCCTTCATAGTCGACATTACGTGGTTTCGGTGCGGTGAAAGCGCGCCATTCTACTGCGCTTGCATCATGTATGGGGACTGCCACAAGGTTTTATAACAGGTCCAACGATTTACTTTACCGTAACATAACATTTAAGAGGACTGAAGCTAACAAGCCCTGCAGTTATTTTTCTCTCCGTGACAAATGTTCAATTTCTTGCGACAGGATAAATGTTTTTCTCTGGTTGGACTGTGGAAATTATTCGTAGTCGCTTGAATTAAGACAAAAACATACGAAACTTTAACATTTCCAAGAAAGGTTAGGCCAACAGTTTCGTAACTCTATTTAAGAATTTCATTTTACTTTTTGCTCCACGTATTCACATTGTAATGTATTGCACATATGCCCACAAAATTTCTAAATTGATTTTCTGTATACAATATTTTTTTAAAAATAATAGTCAATTAGATTACATTTATAAATACTTAAAATAATAATAGATATTTCAAATATTTACCAATAAATATATTATTATTATTATTATTTTTATTATTATCATTATATTTATTATGTATTAAAATATATTAAATACATATTTATTTATATAAAAATTATTCTAAAATGATTTTCTTACATTTAGACTATTTAAACCAAATCAGGTTACGAAGGTTACATCTTATTAAGATGTAACATTCATCAACGTTATATGATTTACAATAGCAATGCACAACGTACGACGAAACGAGACAGGGTACTGACATATAGAAATATTCTTATTTGTAGGGGAGACAACGATACCTTCTTTTTTGTGGTTTAACCGAGGTAAGGTATCTGAGTTTTTATTTTCGCTGTAAATCGAGGTTTTTCTACTTCTCTTAACTTTTGTACGAATGTTTCTTGCTCTGGTTTTTGCTTTTGGTGTCTCACGGATACAGAAATTTATTTGTTCCTATGAGATACACCAGAACGAAAATTGCCAAAACCAAAACAGAAATAAATGAGAAATTAGGACAGACGTCCTAATCATATTACATAATAATACGTGATATGACACAAAAAAAAGAATAATGAAAAATCCACACTACAGAGATGGAGTTTCGGAGGAGAAGGTGTACAAAAGGAGCAGATAGAATAAGAAATGAAGTAGTTAGACGGAAAATGGACGTATAAGAAGGTTGTCCTACAAACATACCTAGAAACGTCTTTCTTATGGGCTTATAAGAAGAGTAGAAATGTAAGATGGATAAAGAAAGTATCCCTATAGAGTCCAATGATGTTGGAGGTATCAGAGACTCAGAGATGAGATTGATGACGATATACGGAGAACAGAAGGTTAACGGATGATGGATCGAAGCGCTCGCTGTCTACTCAGAGAATAATAGTTGTCCTTTGACTTCTCGTTATTGGAATGCCCAAGGTAGAAGTTCTTGAGGATGAATATGTTTACAAATAGGCTTTTCTTACTAGATATACATTTCATGAACAAGTATATTTGTAAAAATATTGACTCGAACATTTTAATCAATATAATATATGGACATTATCATGAGCATTCATTGTGACGTTAACTGATCAAGAATTAGAGCAAAATATTTATAACAGTAGTTTATAATGTATAAACAATTGCAGTAACAAGTGTTATGGAAACAGTTCATCGATTTCAAAACTTTTATTTCGCTGTAGTGTCAAAACAGAACAGAGAGTAAAAAAAGTAATTATTTAAAAAAAGGTCTAGTATTGCACAGAACAGTTTCATACGGAGAGAATTAATAGGGAGAAAGAATTTGCTCAAACTAACCGAAAAGTTCTATAAACCCGTCATGAAAATAAAAAAAGACGTTAATAACTTGAACCAACTGTTGTGTATTTACGTATTTTAAATAGCTAACACCTCTTTACCCCAAAAACCTTGTATTTAATTCTTTATGTAAATTTCGATTAGAAAGCAACCTCTTCAGAGGGAATTATTTCAAGAACATCTTTTAATTCTCTGACGATGATTGCTTTGTAATTGAAATGTACATAAGGAATTAAATAAAAGGTGTTTGTGGTGAAGAGATTTTATTTATTTAAAATTTAGAATATATAAGTATTGATGTCATCAGACTGAAAAAAGCTCAAAAATCTTAATAGTTTTCGGAAGACGGAAAACATCAAAGGAGAAATTAATTACTGTATTTAATATTGCATTAGAATATTGTATTGCGCATTTAATTAGGCATGTCAGAAAAAGAAATGGTAAACAAGGACAAGAGGCTCAAGGTCGAGTTTAACGGCGTCCTTCAGTTAATATTTGTAAATAGAAAATAGCATAATTCACTGGAGATGTTTTTAGATTAAGTGAATTTCATGGACATCTTTCTGTAAATGAAGTATAATCAACAATTGAAACTATCTTTCAATGTCGGGAAGGTAAAATGTCTACTAGCATTGGGATTTTGAATTTAGGTTATTTGTATTTACGTAAACGTAATTCTCTTTATTTGAAAATAATATAAAATTTTAAAAAAACGTGTAAAAAATTTAAGATGGAATTTTATGAGTTTTTGGGTACAAAAAAATGAGTTCACGTATCTATAGGGTGCGGCTGAAGATCAATATTAGTGCTCAGAAATTTTCATGCTTGATAAGTCTCCTTGGTTGTCATGGAAACTACAAGTTCCTGATTTAGCGAAAGCTATAAGTTCTGAAATTCTCTTCGACTTAGAATGGAAAATGCGTTTTTAATTTTCATTCCATAAAAACGTAATTTCATAAAAATATTAATTTTGGGTTTTGCAAAGAGTATAATTATTTTATTAGTGCAATTTCACTATGGATAAAATCAGTTAGGCATTGTAGTTTTTAAAATAAAGTCTTATAACTTTCATGTAAGACTATTTAAAGGTATTTTTCAATTTAACTCTCTATGTGCTACAATCATAATCTTCTGAAGTTTGTTTTTGTAACATAATTTTGTATTACTTTATTTATTCACGTTTTAATTACATCACTTATCAGTTAGGTTTTGGGTTTTATTTAGGGATGGGCCGATTCCGATTCTCGATTCCAGGAATCGTCGATTCTAGGTGGTATCGAGGAATCGTCGATACTCGATTCTTCATCATAAAAGTGTCGATTCCGATTCCTATTTTGTTAACTATTAAAATATGTGTGTGGAGTAATTTATTAGAAAAATAATTAATTACCAACTATATCTTATTTATGTAGTGTTTGATATCAATGAATTAAATGATTAAAGTAAACGAAAATATAACGAAAATATTATTATTTATGAAGCAACAGCAATCAAGATCGTAACCATTTCTGGTCGTTTGACATCGGTCCTCTCTCTCTCTCTCTCTCACTAGAGCGGGTTCGATACTCTCTCTCTCTCTCTCTCCCCCACGTGTCTTACTGCCACTGATTTATAGATGTCAGAACAAAACACAAAAAAAGTACAGTAAAAACTCGATTAACCGTGGCCATGATGGTTGAGCGAATAGACGGATAACAGAAACACCGTATTATTCCTCCGAAACTTAACCTCAATAAATTATATTATAGACGGTATTCGGTTCAGGCTACTGGCCGTCGCGTCAATTCGATGACAGTTAACAGAAACTGACGGTGGAAAACCACATAATATATCAAATATGACAAAGCAATTAAACAACATTCATTTTGCCCAAATTTATCAACAAAAAAGATCTATACTTGAAGAAACTTTATCCTCAGACACAGGACCTATAAGTGATAGTCGGTTAAAAATCAACTGGGATTGAGGAATAAATACAAAATAGCCTGAATCAGTTGCACTTGTTCCAGACACCTGCAGAAAAAAGGTCCCACCAGATGTGGAGAAGGTATGCCCCACTAATCCAGAATGTTGAGGAAGAAGGTACCCCAGGGGAATTGACAGTAGAAGAAGAAGTAAACAATTATCTGGGGGAACCATTAGCCAGTCCAGATTGTGATGTTGGAAAGTATTTGGCAGTACAAAGTGCCAAATACCCTCATTTAAATGCTATGGCAATAAAATACCTGTCTGTCCACTCGCGACAGTGTTTTCTGAAAAACCTTTCTTAACTTCAGGAGCTATATGTGACTAGCGATGAAACTAGCTTGACCCACAACGTGTTCAAATGCTTGTGTTTTTGAACAGAAATGTACATTACCTGCCAGACTTTTAAATTTTAAAAACTATCCTATTTGTATTAATTTTTTACTTTTTATGTTGTTTGTTTGTTTTTAATTTTTGTTTTGTTTTGAGAGACAATGTAAATAGGCTTAGGTATTTTTTCAAACATCATAAATTAAGTAAAGTTCACATTGTTAACTTTAAAATAAGTCATTACTTTTATCTGATATGTTTTTATGCTTTTAAAAATTCCTATTGATAAATCAAGGTTGAAGGTTTTGTGTAGCCTATTACATTAAAACAGAACTTTTAAAAGGTTTTGCCATATGACCAAGATGTTAACTAAATTAATTATTAGAGAACTAGAATGTAAGCTAATATAACTTGAAAGAATCGAGAATCGAGAATCGAGTAAAGAATCGAGAATCGAATGGAAAATTTTAGAATCGGAATCGGAATCGGAATCGAAAATTTTAGGAATCGGCCCATCCCTAGTTTTATTGTTAATTATATTGATTACTTCGGACTTTCGGTACTTTGAACTTTTGATAAAGTTGTTAACAACGAAATTATAACAAACAAGTTACAATAAATATATTGATTTTGTTAAATTTTATTTAAAATAAATGCTTTTTAAGATATTTTACATTTATCACTGTAATTTTGCTTTAAATACCTTCGAAAAAATACAAATAATATGTTTTGAAGTAAAATAACTTCGGCAAAAGGCATTATAGAAAAAGAAGTAATATTCTTGGAAAATCCAATTTCTTACTGTTAAAAACACAATACTAACAAAAAAAGCCAAAATAGTAATATTGTATATGGACCAAATATTTTCAAGAACTATATGACTGCAATAAATTGCAATCCGGTTTAATACTTGCTGGAATACAAACATATTGTAGAATAATATATATATATATATATATATATATATATATATATATATATATATATATATATATATATATATATATATATATATATATATATATATATATATGGCGCACCACTACTATCACAAGCGTATTTTTCAATTCCTTCTGTTAATTCACACTCTCCTTAGCCTATATCTTGTTCAAATTTTCAATCGTTGATAAAATACGTTTTTACTCATAAAATCAAGTCCAAATGCATTTCTTTTAACCTGTAGTAGATGATAATTGATTTTTAGAAACAATTTTTGAAATAATTATTCATAAATAAAAATTTAAAAAAATTGATGCCCCAAAAATTACATGTTTGAATTCAAATACTATGGCACTGAGCCAACTTTCCTACAGATAGTAATCAGTTACTTAAATATGAAGGCCTTACAGATGGAATTATAAGAGAAAGGTTCTTTGGAATAATGAAGCATTACAAGACATGGATAGAATAAGAGAAAACAGAGCGCCATCAGCTTCATAAATTAAAAACGAAAAACAGGAGGCGAATAAATAGTAACAAACAAAATAACAGTCCAACACCATATACTGTGTAGAGAGAGAAATGGAAGATTACTAGGAAATTAGCTTATTATTATGCCACTTAATATTGTGATCCTGTAATATGCATATAGATATTTATATTAATTGTAATTATAAAATAAAAGGCAACTAAAATAATTGTTTATGACCTGAGTAGGTATTGACTTAATTATATAGCCTATATATATATATATATATATGTGTGTGTGTGTGTGTATGTATGTATATATTACTTGTTTCTCTTGGTTGGGGTCCTTTAAAGTTTGCAATAAGAACGATCTTTGATGATGAAAACTATAGAGTTTAGAATTTAAGAAGATAACTCTGTATATAAAATGAAACAAAATCAATAAAAATACTGTTTTAAAGATATCGATGGTAACTAACGGAGAAAATATTATTAAACCGTTTAACGGAGTTAAAAAATTCTAAACTATCGATGATTAAATTATAGCCTATTAGAATACGAATTACATTTACCATAGGACCTCCTTCCTGCTTTCGATCCTGACCAAGAATATTTTTTTTATTCCCATAATAATTCACCTCAATATATTGATCCTACTCATCCCCCCCCCTTATATTCTCAAGGATAACCATTATTCAATATTGAAATTAAGCGTAAGTTTTTGTTATTGTCGATATGATTTTTTGTTGGTTTTTAGGTTTAGGTTACTTGTTTTTAAAAGTAACATGTTCTGTCTTTGTAAATAATTGTAATGTAGTTAAAAAACACATTGACGAAAATAGTCAGTAAGCCAGTCCCCTCCTCTATAGTACGAAATATTCCTGTCCTATATATAAAATACTAATTTCCCTTAACTACAAAAAACGTCCTTCAAAATACGAAAGAACCATTTATAATCACAGGCCCCCAAAAGAACAAGCGTAATCCCTGTCATTATATAATTTCAAACGTTGCTAAACCTAGAGGGTGACTACATCCCCTCCTACCCTGAATAACTGTCGACTTCGTACTGTCAATGTAAATCAAAGAGAAGTGGGGACCCAAACTACATTAGGAACATCAACTATGAATGAAACAAGTAGTTGCACAAATCATCGATATAAAAAGATAATTAATAGTGTAACTCTCCTAATGCATCGGTCTAAAACCGAAAAGCTGTGCTAAAATATAGGAATCTTAATCTATAAGAATCCAAGTTCATAAAATCTATACTTTTCTGATATATTAAGACAATAGCATCATTTAGTTAATATTTTCTTTCTTTTCAGCCTTTTAAGTCGTGATGTCGTTCCATTAATTCGCACAACGTCCTTTAGCTCATAAACAGGAGTTATCAATATTTTTGTTACAGTTAGCGTGGTTGTGATTATTCCGCGAAAGTAGAACACACTATGACACCACTATATATTACTTGGCAAATGTCCTTTTGCCGGTTAACGTGCTCGCCAATTCGACCCATTTTGCCTACAACCGCCAACAGATCAGCAATAATATTTTAGTTTAAATCCTAGCATTTTAATTATTATTCAATTTTTATCCCAGCCCTTTTTACATTTTTATTATTAACTATTGTACATAATTAAAACTATTAAATGTTTTACACTTTAAATTGACGTTTGTTGCCAATAGTTCACATAGTATGATATGCAATATATATAATTCAACAAATATTATAAAGTTATAAGTAATTATTGTATAGCCAAATGAATGCTTTAGAGCTCACTTGCTGACGCATTTCGAAACGATCGTTTCATTTACGAAGTAAATGCGTCAGTAAGTGTGCCCTGAAATAACTAAGGGGTAGTTGAGAGCACAAACTGGGCTAGTACTGATTTTTTTGTAATTGCAAATGGTTGTTTAACAATTTATTTTGAACAAGAATTAAATTTGATTGTAAGTGTTGCAAATTATAAACAGCTGTTAAAGCTTACATTAATAATCAACAAATGTAAACGCGTTTTATAAATACATATCTTCACTAAATAGTTTGTCAGAATGATTGCACTGTATAGTGTAATTAATAACCGTATAGCTATAACACAAATAGCTTCAAACAACACAGCTAAATTAAGTTTGGTTAGAGAAAAAATTAAGTTTTTGTAACGTAAATTAATCGATTGCTAAAGTAAAAGAATGACCTCTATTTTCTCGGGCCATACAACACAAACGGGTTAGTAATGAAACTTAATTTTTTTCTAACCACACCCATTAAAACCGGATATTGCAATGTAGCTTTTTGTAATGTAGTAGACCTATAACAGAGATATGTTTTATAAATGTCATGAGTGTTATAAAATATCGTGGATGTTTTGAGGTTATGTTTGTATGGCAATTAACAATCTTGGCTGTAACTACCATTTCTATTTTGAGCCATTTATAGTAACTTATTTCTGCTTAAGATCTATTTTTAAATAACATATTTAAATAAGAAAAAATCGTCATTGACTCAGTCTTTGTTTGCAATTACCAGTAATAGAATCGGCAATGAACTGTTAGCCAAGTCTTTGATTACCATTCTTAAGGCGATTATTTGATTTTATAAAACACTACAAAGCGCCGGAAAACAATTAAGTGAAATTAAATAGACTTTTTTTTGTGTCTGGTGTTTCAAAAGGAACGTTTCATAATCAGACCACTAGATCGCACTGCGCTCGACACATAGTGGACAATCCATTCCCTGATTCAAACTACTTTCGCTACATATTTTCACGAAGGAAAGACAAATGGATGCATTTTAAGAGTTTGTAATTTAAGAGGCGTATAATGTTAGAGCAGTGCACTCAATATACTGCACTTAAGATCGATTTATAAAATGCAAGATCTAAGATATCAGCTATGGACGAGAAACTGATGTGCAGGAGAGATGAAGACCTAAATAAGTTATACATTCGGACGTGCTCAAAGGGTGTGTGTGTGTGTATGTGTGTGTGTGTGTGTGTGTGTGTGTGTGTGTGTGTGTGTGTGTGTGTGTGTGTGTGTGTGTGTGTGTGTGTGTGTGTGTGTGTGTGTGTGTGTGTGTGTGTGTGTGTGTGTGTGTGTGTGTGTGTGTGTGTGTGTGTGTGTGTGTGTGTGTGTGTGTGGTGTGGGTGTGTGTGTGTGTGTGTGTGTATGTGTGTCTGTGAATGTGTGTATCTGTCTGTGGTATGTGTATGGATGAGTGCGTGCGTGTGGGTGCATGTTTGTGTGTGTGTGTGTGTGTGTGTGTGTGTGTGTGTCTGTCTGTGTGGTTAAGTGGCATCTTTTGTACGGACGACCTCATTGTAACTGGCCTATAATTCATAGTCTGATGATGGCACACAATTTTGGAAAAGAGCCAACCACGAAAAAGCAAATCATACGACGAGTCGCGTCGGTTATAATTTGTCTTGTTTTTATTGGCCTATTGATGGAATACTATCAAGAATAAGAAAATATTGAATAAATAACAAAAGTAGGTTTAATCAAGGCAACTGTAGTATAACTATATGTTTTATTGCTGAGAGATTTTATAAAATTCGCAGGTGATGAAAGTTTTGTTCGCTATTACTATATACTCTATTGTTAAACTTTTTGTTTTGCTCTGTTGGTCACACCGCCTACTTTCCGTTACAGTTCATGGAAACATCCGTTCAGAAAAAAAACACTAAAATTAATTTATTACTGTTTATACGCTTGAACAGTTGCAATAGTACCAACATCTGCGCAACGAAATATTATAAGAGGGCGTAAATATTGCGCTAACGCTAGATTACTACAATAAGAATTGATTCAAAGTCAATTTGAATAAGGGAAGTATATATTTTTTCAAATAATTGCAATGTACAGTAAAGAATAGAGGCTAAATTATATATGGCTAGTAATGACTTTATCAGAAAATATCACGCTTCAGCTGTAATATGATTTCTGTCTACGAATTTTAATTATTTAAAGGCGAACATTCAGAATTACTATTATCGCCGATGAAATGTGAACATATATTTAATCGTCTTCAAAATAATTGTGAATACAGGATAGGATTATAAAAATAGGATAGAAATGTGGATATAGGATCGGTTTGTGTGTATAAGATAGGATTGTGAATATAGGATAGGATTCTGAATATAGGACCAGATTAATATTATAGAATTGTATAAATTAGGATAGGATAATAATATAGGATAAATTGCTGTTTGCAATTTAAGAGATTTATTACAAAAATTTAAACACCAACTAACGAGATTAATTTTTTACTTATTCACAGCCAAATATCTAGACGTTTTGAAAATATCATCGAACTTTGGATCTTTCAATCAACAGTTCTTAGATACTCTACTCTGGGTAAGTAAAATAACGCGTTCCCTGGTAACTATAAAAAATAAAACTGGTCTTTTCAGTTTAAAATAAATTACCTAGGACATTGAGGCATCTATATTTAGGACATAGAATTTGTTCTATCAAACTTTTTGTTTGTGTTTTTCTAAAAAGCCTTCGCTATGTTCGTTACGTTAAATCGAACAAGTCAAGTTTTTATACCTTGTTGATGGTAAATTTAAAACTTGACCATGATCAAGACAATAATTTTTGACTAGTTTTTTAAACATATTTTTTTATATGACCATCTTATATAGCTTCTTTACTATTTATAGATGTTCTCTTTGTTTATTTTAATGTATATTAAAAACCTGCGCCTCATCAAAGCAGAAACGAATTCTCTAAATATAAAAAAAGTATGAGCCAATATTTAAATACTAGTTTTAATAAAATGAGAATAGTTTTTATCATACTAATTAGAATACTGTATTAGGAGCATTTGTTTAAAAAAGTGATGTTAAGCAATTTTTAGGTCAGGCGAAACAAAAATTAGTTTACGTCGTAAAGAAGAAAAAAGGTCGATTCTTCAATTTTTAAATATACTCCTATGATTTATCTTTCCTCAACTAGTCTAGGGTTCAAATAATTTTTTTATTTTGTCCCCCCTCCAGAGTTTTTTCAGATCTTGACGTCTTTAGACTATTCTCTTTTCTTTCATTTTTCATATGTTCGAACTTTAAAAATGTCATAAACGACAAATATCACTATTTAGCAACCTATGTATTTTGAATGCCACTGTTCCGATTCAACGTCATTGTCCGTCAAGTAGGTCTTAATTTATAAATTTTGCAGTCGACTTCCATTTCACTCGAGAGCATATTACACATTAGTAAAACTTAGTCATTGCATAGTCCAGTGCAGTTGGCGAGATTGTTTTTACTCCAAAGCTCGCGTTCGTCCTCATAAGACATTCTTAAAATGATTTCTATTAAAGAGAATAATAAATAAGAAACGATTTTTTTCAATGTTTTGAACCTAATGAGAATTTCAAGTTTCATTAGATTAAATATTTTAAAAGCAATAAATAAAAGAAATCCGTCTAAATTTCATATTTGTATGCCTTCTGCATTCGTTGTTAGATAATAAAATGAGTTACATAATAAAATGGCCATGACTACTTAGATTTTAAAAAAAAACATAGATTTACATAGCTGAAAGACATAGCTAGAAAACATAGCAGACAGAAAAAATATTAAGTTTTAACTCCCTGAGGCAACTCGCAACAATCTAGAAGCATTGCCCTCTTTACCTAGTTATGAGGTGGAACCCGCCTCTGAGTTTTATTTAAATATCTTAACGTATTTGATATCTCTTAAAGTTTTACATAGACTAACTCTACTATTTTAGTGCTCAATATGTTTTTTTCCTATCCCTTGTCTCTCTTCTAGGATCAAGCATTTATTGTTTTGAAGAATATTTTTTTACCTTAAAATACAAAAATTTGATATTTATATTTAATTTTTCAAAACAAATATTAAATTAGTGCATAATAATTAGTGTTAATATTTTTTCACTTGGGACTCTGGCCTCACATGTACAAGCTTTGAAGATCACAGATTTATTGACGCTTTGCCAATAGAAAGGGATATTTAGATCTAAAAGAAAGAAAGTGTTAAAACCTTGTAATGAGCAAGTAAAAACTGTACTAGAAACTCATACGCGCACTCACGCTTTAGTTTCAGCTGAATATATTTCTTAAATTAATAATTTAAAATCAGAGTGGCTTAGTTTCTTATATCTGTTTACTAAATAAATTGACTAAATCAGAAGAATTGGAAGAGGATACATTTAAAACTATTTTCAAGTTGAAATATTCAATTTGAATAATATCCTTTCATTTTATGTAATATCTGAAGACGTTAAATCATGTAATTTAGTTTTAATATTTAATCAGATAGGCCTAATCATCATCTTTTGGTTAACAAAAACATCACGTTTCAGGCGTAGGCTATGACGTGACAGGTGTTAAAAGGTAAAAAGTGAAAAGTGAAAGTTACTTGTGAATTAATATAATAAACATAACCTTAACTAGACTATACTCTCTTCGACGGGTGTTCAGAGTTCACCGCAGACACAGAAACAATAAGGGAGGGGGTGGTTCACGGGAACAATGAATGCAGCATGTCTGGAGCCAAGCAGATTCACAAAAAGCGTCGCTAGTCAGTTACTCTCACCTTGTCACAAAGTACCTGTGAACCAGCCTGACGCTAAATCACGTGAAGTTTTCCAGTAAGAAGTATAAGCATACAGTATGTGTTAAGTTAGGTGAAATGCGAAAACTTTGTGACATCAATAAAGAAACGTAAAGATGTGTATACTGTACCTACTGTATACTGTAAGGGCTGCGTACACAAGATGGCAGCCACCACCGGAAAAAATAAACAGCTATGTCCGGTCAGAAGATTAGGTATGGATCATGTAGATTAAACTCTGAAACGGAAATATAAAAAATAATCTTTAAATCTAAAAGTATAAAAATTGTCAAAAATGTTTTTAAAAACTTGAGAGTACAAATATAACTTTTCAACAATTCAATAATATTTCGGAAGTTGTTCGATGCTATAACGGTGCATTTTTTACATCTCGCATAGAAACGTCAAATAAACTTGAGGAATGTTGAAAAAATGAATATTTTGACCGACATGCTATAAACGGTGTCACCTTTTGACCGTTGTTCTATAAACCTAGAAATCTCGAATATCTTTCCAACAATCAAATGGTATCTTGTCATTCACATGCTGTGAAATATTTCAAAAGTTAATTTTTGTTCCTGGAACGGTCACAAACAATTTTCTTGAAACGTGAAAAAAATAAACCTTTTTCAAGGAATAATGACATTTAAAACAAATGTATGTAAAAATTCATGGAATTATTAATAAGACAAAAATGTTATATCAATTAGCCAGAACCTGGTCTTAATTATTACCTTAATCTTTTAATGTATGTTTTTACAGCAGTTTTAGGATATTTTGTAAAAATTTATTGAACAAATTATTACGTATTAAAGTATAAGTTAATTTTACATAAATATTTCCCAAGGATAAATTGCAATTATATATCAAGGCAAGAAGCAGTATAATGTTTTTGAATAGTACAGTATTTCGTATAAAATATATAAAAACAGCTGTATTGAAAAGTTTAAACGATTTCTGAACGTATACGGGTCCCTTCTATTCATATTTGATGTCTTTTTATGGTCGATTGAACACTGAAAACAGAGTAATAATAGTTGCTACAATGTATTTTACTCCATAAGCTGTCCCTATTATTGTGTATGATATTACACGGCTAGGCACTGCTAAGGCTCGATAATACTTCTGGCTAAGCTGGCTAATAGCACACTTAGACAATCCGACACACCATAAACTCTCTGGCATTACTCGACGGATGATCTGTACTTCTCCTCTCACGTTCCCACTACACGAGAAGCCTTCTTCCCTCTTATATAGTAGGTGATATTTGTACTTCTCTCTATATTTCTAGAATTGGCCTACAGAAATCGGTACCAGAACTTTCGGGACTCTAACAATCCACTTTTGTAAGCGCTGACGAGGATTGCCTATAACGTGTCATTCCAGCAACTAATGTCAACATCTCAACGCTAATAGCTTCTCTATGCTAATTTTATGATGCTGCTATACGAAGGGAAGCATTTCATTTAAAATTGTAAAAATATTGTGTTCCTTAATAAATAAGCAACTACCTAATACACTTCATACACTTTGACATTTTGAACAAGAACACAAACCTTTAATCATTACCAAACTAATAAAATTAACACGGTCCTTGTTTCCGTACATTAAATTAGGATTAAGGCCTATTATTCTACCATAATGTTTTTAGTATGGGTTGTATTTCCAGTTAAATTACTAGAGGTCGGCCAGAGTAAATTGGCGGCACTCGAGATTGGTGGAAGGAGTCGAGTACAGTCAGCTCAAGCAGTTAGTTCCATACGGTTCGGCTTGGCAGTGTGCGTGATCGTTTTGGCTTCTGTATACTGCAAGCAGTTACCATTATCTATAAAATTACTCGTAATTTCTTAGCAATAATTATTTTTCGATCCACAGGTTTTTTGTGGCATAGGCCTATGGTAGTCTTTTACCGCAGCTGAACGTCATCCGGTAAGGTGGAGGGGTGATATGCTGACAAAGATATCAACCGATCACAATCAAAAAGTAGCATCCTTCGAAAATTCGTTTGAAATTTTAAAAAATCTATAGTTCCAAACTGCTATAAATGTTTAAACATTTATATGCAATAAAACTATAGGCATATATACTACAACAGCTTGGCTGGCACTGAGAGACTGAAGAACTGTACTAGTCTTGGTCAAAAACATTGTTTTTTGTTTGGGACAGTGTTGAGTTTAAAACCTATTATTTTTAAAGACCGTAAATCATTTAGTAATTAGACGTATAATTTAGAACTACCGTTATGGCAATTCTATTTTCGGTGTTGATGACACTGACGGTAATCATCTTTGTAAAATCCAATGTTTGCAAGATGGACGTTATTCCTACCCCTTGCCAGTGGGTCCGCAAGGTTTGATGACCTGACGGTCAGGTAGTGCAACGTACGACCGTTCAAGGCTTGCCTTGAACAAAAATTTTACATTTGGTTAAAAAAATGGTTAATCGCGAAGCTATAATATTGAATGCATTTGCAATCTAGATATAGATACAGGAAATAGAAGGAAGCACAATTCTGAGGAAAATATACTCATAACATGTTTAGTATTTGGCAATGTTTTCAAGATGGCTAATACGCAATAAAAGGGCGAAAAACAGTCTATAAATATACCGTTATACTGCATTTTATCTGATTGTAATTTAAAATATTAGTCAAGCGTTACTAACTCAGTCAGTTTTAGACGTTGCTGTACTCTGTTTTCGACGACCGTCCAGTATTCCCGAACTAAAGAAACGTCATCGCCCATTTATACTGGACGGATTATAGTTGACTACGAATATCTCGTTTTTAAAATTTATTATTTCATCTAGAATATGATGTTTTATATGTAGTATTGGTTTTATAGGCATTTTTATATTAATTTGGTTATGTTTGGAAGTAAAGTATAGCAAGATACAAGAGAAAGTTCATGACTACTAAGATTACCATGACTTAGTGAACACTTCACACCGCAGGGCGTGAAAAACAAAAGTGTTTAATGAAAAACAAATTCGGATAGATAATAATCTATATAATTGTTCCAACGCAGGATTGACTGAAGAAAGTTTCAGATGGTCGGGCGATTATTGAATTTTCTCAAAGTGAGTAGTAAGTGTGTAAAGTAATTTGTACGTACGTGTCGCGGCGTATGTGTATAGGCAGGCGTGTATAACTGACGCCTGATAGATAAGAACGATAAAGGAATAAGACAGACTTAAGGCAATATTAAGATACGAATCGTTTCTAGACGAAAACGTTTCGGGGGAGTTACTTGCTACCGTATTCAAGCATTGTTAGGTGGTGTCTGCTCGTCTTCTCTGCAAACGTCTAGCAAAAACTATGTCGTTCGTGACGTTACAAACTTCACTGGTAAACCAAACTATTTACGTTACCTAAATAGGAAAGGTTTACCACTGGTAAAGGTTTACACTACCTAAATTCGGACTATTTAATGAGAATAACGACTATGGTTCAAACGTTCTGTATAGGAATAGTTAGGTTTTGTATTTCGTGATACCAATTACAAGGAAAATAAATTGTAATACAAGTATAATTTATATATATATATATATATATATATATATATATATATATATATATATATATATACCTATATAGTGTATTATTTTGTGTTTTTAAAATAATACATAATAATGTATTATTAATCTTTTATGTAATAATAATCATCAAATCATGACAAACTTCAGAAAATCTTTCCATGTTTCATAAGTGAAAGTTATGAAGAAAGTAGTTATACACGTCTTAAGGGGAGAGTAGTGGACATTGACATCGTACGACATTGTCAGGTAGTTTAACCTATAATATCGTATTGTTATTCTTACTTTTGCAATTGTTAATTTTCGTATTTAAAGTAACCCAAAATAGATACAATAACGTTTATCCAAACCCCTCGGACATTCCCGAATGGCTCCGAACTCTAATCGAATCTAAACTTTAGTTGCCGATTTCACTATTTCTTTATCAATCGCCGTTTTCATTTTCCCTCTCGATATTGAAATAGGAAAGTCGGGGTTTTCCGAGAAGAAAGTTTCAAATCAATTCATTGTTGTTGTTGTCGGACACAATAAGCACGTGTGCGCCCCCCGCAATGCCTCCCCGGGGCTCCCCTTGTTTTTGTTTGTCACTGCCTATTCAGCTGCTGCTCTATTAACTGAGGTATGCTTGCCACTAAGGAATCAATGCCATTGCCATCTAAATTCCATGCTGGTAGTAGATCAGCGCTGCCGCGAGTATTCTGTGCAACGACTTTCATGCGATAAGCGATTCTGTTTGGCATGCCAATACAAATTTTATATCTCACGAACTATAACCTTGAGACGGTCACAGAAAAACAATTTCACAAGTAAAATGCTTCTTGTCCAGCGAGGCTTCTATTATTACGACGTCATCATTACTTGACAAAATGTAATTGCAAAAACGCTGTTTGATTTAATGAACGATTCACGTGTGAAAATTTTGTTTGTGTTACTTCCACCTTTTCTTTTGAGTTTGTTTTGCACTGTTTCATATTTGTAATACATCATACACAAAAATAATTTGGGAGATTAAGCCTACTCAAAAATAATTTGGTTTCTACAGATCGCAAGGAAACAAAATTGTAATCTTGATTTTGAAGTATTATAAGGTTTTTACTTTTCACGAATTAAAAAAACTTTTTCAGGTTATATAAACATAACTGCTTTAAAACAAACGTTCTTAATTTAAATGGCTCAGTCGCTGCATATTGCCAAACAGTTCATAAAGATCACCTAGTGAGTACTGTAACAGATATTTTACTCTTTAATTTACATTTGATAAGAATCTAAAACAAAAATTCCCTTATTAGATTCTTAAAGATATAAAATATTACTAACTTCTTGTAATTGTGAAGTTATGTTTGGTATCTTTGTTAAATTGTTACGCTACATTTACTTTCAGCATCAACTTTGACGTTATGTTTACCAAATATATTTAGGGGTAATACTATGTTTACTATCTTTGTCTTATTGTGAAGTTATTTGTACACCTAGTGTTTAATTATGAAGTTACGTTTACAGCTAAAGTGTAATATTAACGCTATGTTTACTATCTTTTTTCTAATTGTGAAGTTATGTTTGGTATCATTGTTAAATTGTTACGCTACATTTACTTCCAGCATCAACTTTGACGTTATGTTTACCAAATATATTTAGGGGTAATACTATGTTTACTATCTTTGTCTTATTGTGAAGTTATTTGTACACCTAGTGTTTAATTATGAAGTTACGTTTATGGTTAAAGTGTAATATTAACGCTATGTTTACTATCTTTTTTCTAATTGTGAAGTTATGTTTGGTATCATTGTTAAATTGTTACGCTACATTTACTTCCAGCATCAACTTTGACGTTATGTTTAGGAAAGATATTTAGAGCTAATACTATGTTTACTATCTTTGTCTATTTGTGAAGTTATTTGTGGACCTAGTGTTTAATTATGAAGTTACGTTTACGGCTAAAGTGTAATATTAACGCTATGTTTACTATGTTTGTCTAATTGTGAAGTTATTTGTAGACCTAGTGTTTAATTATGAAGTTACGTTTACGACTAAAGTGTAATATTAACGCTATGTTTACTATGTTTGTCTAATTGTGAAGTTATTTGTAGACCTAGTGTTTAATTATGAAGTTACGTTTACGACTAAAGTGTAATATTAACGCTATGTTTACTATCTTTGTCTAATTGTGAAGTTATTTGTAGACCTAGTGTTTAATTATGAAGTTACGTTTACGACTAAAGTGTAATATTAACGCTGTGTTTACTATGTTTGTCTAATTGTGAAGTTATTTGTAGACCTAGTGTTTAATTATGAAGTTACGTTTACGGCTAAAGTGTAATATTAACGCTATGTTTACTATCTTTGTCTATTTGTGAAGTTATTTGTAGACCTAGTGTTTAATTATGAAGTTACGTTTACGGCTAAAGTGAAATATTAACGCTATGTTTACTATCTTTGTCTAATTGTGAAGTTATTTGTAGACCTAGTGTTTAATTATGAAGTTACGTTTACGGCTAAAGTGTAATATTAACGCTATGTTTACTATCTTTGTCTAATTGTGAAGTTATTTGTAGACCTAGTGTTTAATTATGAAGTTACGTTTACGGCTAAAGTGTAATATTAACGCTATGTTTACTATCTTTGTCTAATTGTGAAGTTATTTGTAGACCTAGTGTTTAATTATGAAGTTAGGTTTACGGCTAAAGTGTAATATTAACGCTATGTTTACTATCTTTGTCTAATTGTGAAGTTATTTGTAGACCTAGTGTTTAATTATGAAGTTACGTTTATGGTTAAAGTGTAATATTAACGCTATGTTTACTATCTTTGTCTAATTGTGAAGTTATGTTTGGTATCAATGTTAAATTGTTACGCTACATTTACTTCCAGCATCAACTTTGACGTTATGTTTAGCAAAGATATTTAGAGCTAATACTATGTTTACTATCTTTGTCTATTTGTGAAGTTATTTGTAGACCTAGTGTTTAATTATGAAGTTACGTTTACGGCTAAAGTGTAATATTAACGCTATGTTTACTATTTTTGTCTAATTGTGAAGTTATGTTTGGTATCATTGTTAAATTGTTACGCTACATTTACTTCCAGCATCAACTTTGACGTTATGTTTAGCAAAGATATTTAGAGCTAATACTATGTTTACTATCTTTGTCTATTTGTGAAGTTATTTGTAGACCTAGTGTTTAATTATGAAGTTACGTTTACGGCTAAAGTGTAATATTAACGCTATGTTTACTATCTTTGTCTAATTGTGAAGTTATTTGTACACCTAGTGTTTAATTATGAAGGTACGTTTAAGGTTAAAGTGTAATATTAACACTATGTTTAGTATCTTTGTCTAATTGTGAAGTTATTTGTAGACCTAGTGTTTAATTATGAAGTTACGTTTACGGTTAAAGTGTAATATTAACGCTATGTTTACTATCTTTGTCTAATTGTGAAGTTATTTGTAGACCTAGTGTTTAATTATGAAGTTACGTTTAAGGTTAAAGTGTAATATTAAGACTATGTTTACTATCTTTGTCTAATTGTGAAGTTATTTATACACCTAGTGTTTAATTATGGAGCTACGTTTACGGCTAAAGTGTAATATTAACGCTATGTTTACTATCTTTTTTCTAATTGTGAAGTTATGTTTGGTATCATTGTTAAATTGTTACGCTACATTTACTTCCAGCATCAACTTTGACGTTATGTTTAGGAAAGATATTTAGAGCTAATACTATGTTTACTATCTTTGTCTTATTGTGAAGTTATTTGTACACCTAGTGTTTAATTATGAAGTTACGTTTACAGCTAAAGTGTAATATTAACGCTATGTTTACTATCTTTTTTCTAATTGTGAAGTTATGTTTGGTATCATTGTTAAATTGTTACGCTACATTTACTTCCAGCATCAACTTTGACGTTATGTTTAGGAAAGATATTTAGAGCTAATACTATGTTTACTATCTTTGTCTATTTGTGAAGTTATTTGTGGACCTAGTGTTTAATTATGAAGTTACGTTTACGGCTAAAGTGTAATATTAACGCTATGTTTACTATGTTTGTCTAATTGTGAAGTTATTTGTAGACCTAGTGTTTAATTATGAAGTTACGTTTACGACTAAAGTGTAATATTAACGCTATGTTTACTATGTTTGTCTAATTGTGAAGTTATTTGTAGACCTAGTGTTTAATTATGAAGTTACGTTTACGACTAAAGTGTAATATTAACGCTATGTTTACTATCTTTGTCTAATTGTGAAGTTATTTGTAGACCTAGTGTTTAATTATGAAGTTACGTTTACGACTAAAGTGTAATATTAACGCTGTGTTTACTATGTTTGTCTAATTGTGAAGTTATTTGTAGACCTAGTGTTTAATTATGAAGTTACGTTTACGGCTAAAGTGTAATATTAACGCTATGTTTACTATCTTTGTCTATTTGTGAAGTTATTTGTAGACCTAGTGTTTAATTATGAAGTTACGTTTACGGCTAAAGTGTAATATTAACGCTATGTTTACTATCTTTGTCTAATTGTGAAGTTATTTGTAGACCTAGTGTTTAATTATGAAGTTACGTTTACGGCTAAAGTGTAATATTAACGCTATGTTTACTATCTTTGTCTAATTGTGAAGTTATTTGTAGACCTAGTGTTTAATTATGAAGTTACGTTTACGGCTAAAGTGTAATATTAACGCTATGTTTACTATCTTTGTCTAATTGTGAAGTTATTTGTAGACCTAGTGTTTAATTATGAAGTTAGGTTTACGGCTAAAGTGTAATATTAACGCTATGTTTACTATCTTTGTCTAATTGTGAAGTTATTTGTAGACCTAGTGTTTAATTATGAAGTTACGTTTATGGTTAAAGTGTAATATTAACGCTATGTTTACTATCTTTGTCTAATTGTGAAGTTATGTTTGGTATCATTGTTAAATTGTTACGCTACATTTACTTCCAGCATCAACTTTGACGTTATGTTTAGCAAAGATATTTAGAGCTAATACTATGTTTACTATCTTTGTCTATTTGTGAAGTTATTTGTAGACCTAGTGTTTAATTATGAAGTTACGTTTACGGCTAAAGTGTAATATTAACGCTATGTTTACTATTTTTGTCTAATTGTGAAGTTATGTTTGGTATCATTGTTAAATTGTTACGCTACATTTACTTCCAGCATCAACTTTGACGTTATGTTTAGCAAAGATATTTAGAGCTAATACTATGTTTACTATCTTTGTCTATTTGTGAAGTTATTTGTAGACCTAGTGTTTAATTATGAAGTTACGTTTACGGCTAAAGTGTAATATTAACGCTATGTTTACTATCTTTGTCTAATTGTGAAGTTATTTGTACACCTAGTGTTTAATTATGAAGGTACGTTTAAGGTTAAAGTGTAATATTAACACTATGTTTAGTATCTTTGTCTAATTGTGAAGTTATTTGTAGACCTAGTGTTTAATTATGAAGTTACGTTTACGGTTAAAGTGTAATATTAACGCTATGTTTACTATCTTTGTCTAATTGTGAAGTTATTTGTAGACCTAGTGTTTAATTATGAAGTTACGTTTAAGGTTAAAGTGTAATATTAAGACTATGTTTACTATCTTTGTCTAATTGTGAAGTTATTTATACACCTAGTGTTTAATTATGGAGCTACGTTTACGGCTAAAGTGTAATATTAACGCTATGTTTACTATCATTGATGAATTGTGCCGCTATGTAAACTACAGATATTTAACGATGACACTATGTTTACTATCATTATTTAATTTCATATTACATTTACTCCCAGTGTTAAATAGGGATCCTATATATAAGATAGTGTTAAATGATTACGCTACATAGTTACTATCATTGACTAAGTGTATTGTTACAATTACCACCAGCCTAATAAAACTTGTTTAATGCAACGCTGTTTATTCCTAGTGTTTAGTGGTGATGCACTGTTTACCTAGCCTACATTGTGCATTTTTACTAGTACTTAATATTTCTATTAAATGTTTCTTAATAACAATCAATTTTTTTATACGGGCTATTGACAGATCACAGACCTGTCAAGTAAAATTTTTACTTGTAAATGGATATTTATTACGAGTTTTATAATTTGTTGATATTTATTATGTTTTATATAATGTTATGTATTTTATAAATAGTAAGTTATGTTGTATAATTGTTTAATAAAATTGTGCTCTTGAAAAGGGAATTTGGAAAGAAATTCGAAACGTTGAATGTTTTAAAAAAGCAAAATTGTCTGTGAAGTGTCATTAGCCTATATACAAAAAATACTAGTATTTAATTATATCAATGTAACTGTTTTTTCAAGTGGTATATAGGATTGGAATCAAATATTGCAACTAATAGGAAAGTATTCTGAATTATTTAATCTGTATATAATTAGGTCTGAATTTCGAGCCTGTATTAGGTATCCACAGTTTTTTACTATATCCTATTACAGTATCCTAAAATATATTTACATTTCATTTCCAATTATGAAATTATTTCTTGTAGAAACAACTTTTTGAAATATTCGTTAGAACATCTTTTTCTGTCATTAAGAATACTTTTTATAAAATGAATAAGATTGAATAAATTACAAAATGCTGGACTATCGAGTCAAATTTATTTAATTAGTGCACTGGACTTGATATTCTACCGTTTTATCATTTATTCAATATTTATCTCGAGTGCTCAAATAAACATGCATAAATAAGATTACTTATTATGAAATTATTTATGACTTTATATCTAATAAAACCTATTTTATTTAAAACGTCATTTTGCCAAGCTCAGCTGTTACATTTTTATCTGCACTGGTATCCTAATAGAGCTGTGGTTTTATCTAAAACACAGGATGAGATTTTGGTTCGTTTCATGAAGTGTTTATATTGCTAGCACAGCGGGAATAATGCGCTCGCAAAACGAATGTAACTGTTTATCTGCTATCAACGATTTGACAATGTTTTTAGAAAAGGTTTGCAAATGTTACAACAATAAATATTACAATAAATGAATCACGAGTAACTGTCGTTCGAAAGCCTGTCGTTAAGAACGAATCGCTTCACTATACTTTCTTTATTGATTTTTAAATGTTTTGCCTAACCTGTTAGTAAACAAACTTGTTTATCCCTACGATTAAATATTTTTACGATTCAAGGTCTGTATTTGACGAGGTTTACAAATAATGGAAAGGAAAGTAGTTATTTTATTATATTTTATGTTTTTAATTGTTTTGTGTGTTTTTAAGGATAAATATGGCTAAAACATAAAATGGCTCGACACGGAAATCCCAGACTCAAGTTATCCCTCTAGAGAGCACGCAATTTGCTTGGAGATATTCAGTTAAATATCTATGCATTGAGTTCGTCAAACATTTTTCTTTTTTCAGGCTTCCTTCATCCTAAACAAGGTTGAGGCTATTTGAGGCTATTTATCCCAATACAGTACTATTACTCTTAAAGCTATATGCATACTGAATGCTTCTACGTCCCGTCAACTCCTCTCCCACTATCCATCCTGTATCATTATTGGTCGATATTTGAGAAACCCATCTCCAATTCCCCTTAATTAATATCAGAAATTACCGTACACTCGTAATTACCAATCTCTTCGCTTTCGCCTCGTCGCAAAATGTATCAGCTTACTCTCTGGTAAGGTCTTTGCTAGAGTTGAAAGCTCGCTTTACCACTCTGAGCCTCTCCCACATTTTAAGATCACGTCCTAAAGCCTCCTAGACAATCTACATCGTCAATTGTCCATAATAACTTTCCTCACTCATCATTAATACTCTTAAGTAATTACTCTTAATCTTGAGTAATTTTGTATTAAAGTTTAAGGTGATTTGTTATCTTAAAGCGATTAAGCTTGTGATCTTAAGTAGTTTGTAATTAGTTTATATCAAATATATTGTTAATTTTTATCCGTTTCATTTTAAATTACTATTTTTATTTCCTGTAACAAGTCTTAAATCAGAACATCTAATAAGAATAACATATGTAATTTGTAAAATTTGTACCGAAAAAAGCCATTCAGTAAGTCTTATATGTTTAGATGAAAAGAGTCTCCAAGTACAGAAACGCTTTGTTTCCGTCCTAACCTAAAAATGTTCTGTCATTT